>PVIJ01021760.1:0-17734 GCA_004024925.1 Scalopus aquaticus
GCGCGCTGAGAGTTCGACGCCCGGCTGGGGGGAATCCCACATGGCGCGGCAGACCTCTCCTGCCTCGCCCGCTGCTCCCCTCAGCAGTGTATTTCTGATCTGCCTGTTCTGCTCCCCACTCTGTCTCTGGTGAACCCTCTCGCCGCCCCACGCCTCTGGCCTGTACCCCAGCTTGTATGCATAAATAAATAAATCTTTAAAAAAAAAAAAAAAGAAAGGGCTTAAATAAAAGAGGAGCCAGCAATAACCACCAACACTGATTTAATGCCAAAAAAAATTTTTTTTCCATTTTTTTTATTGTTATTTGTGTGTTTTACAAATGCCAAAAAATTTTTAAAAGACCCGCAAGCATCTACACACATGGTCAAGCCCCCGGCACTTAGAGCAACACAATTCGCCACAGTGAGACCAAGGCCGCCCGCCAGCCAGTGGCCCGGCTTGGCGATGCCCGAGGGCGACAGGTGGCTGTTCTGGGAAATACACGTCCTCAGTCATGGCTGCAGCTACTTGAGGGGAAATGAGGAGTATTGATTTTGGTTAAGTCCATACCTCTTGCCCTGGTCATTTCCCCTTTAAGGACAATGGCTGGCCCGGCCCCAGCTGCCACTGAGATTGCCAGGACCTCGGTGACCCCGAGGTGACACGTGCTCAGCTGCCTCTGTGTTTAAAGGACAGCTCAGGAGCCGCTGCCCACACTCCTGTGCCGACAGCGGCGGTGGGGGGGGGTGTAGAGACACCCAAAGTCAGCCACTGGGTCACACACGCGGAGGGTGGACAGAGCCTGGGCTTGAACATGACCCCCGGTAGCCCTGCTCCTCTGTCTTGGGGGCCTGCCCCACTGCAGGTTCCCTCCCGCTGCGTGCGGGGAACTGGAGAATTATCGGGGCATTCAAAGGGAAGGAGACACATTTGTGGGACCCTAGGCACCGCAGTGGCAGGGGTGCAGTCACAAGTGAGTGGCAGATAGAAAGGTGCATGTGGGCCTCCCTGGGGGTGCAATGGTTATGCCTCAGCAGTATGAAGCTGTCTGCAGCCACTGCAGCACGAGTTCGATCCCCGGCCAGAGAGCTTCCCACAGGGCGCAGCAGACCTCTCCTGTCTCCCCGCTGCTCCCCTCAGCAGTGGATTTCAGCACATCCGCCTGTTCTGCCCCCCACTCTGTCTCTGGTGAATCCTTTCACCACTTCACCACCCCACACTCTGGCCTACACCCCAGTTTCTGTATGCATAAATAAATAAATTTTTTAATTAATTTTTTAAAGATTTATTTATTTATACATACAAGCTGGGGTACATGCCAGAGGCGTGGGGCGGCGAGAGGGTTCACCAGAGACAGAGTGGGGAGCAGAACAGGCAGATCAGAAATACACTGCTGAGGGGAGCAGCGGGCGAGGCAGGAGAGGTCTGCCGCACCATGTGGGATTCTCCTCGGCCAGGCGTCGAACTCGCATCGCGGGCTGCCGACAGCTCCACAGCGCAGCGCCCAACCGCTGCGCCACAAGGGAGGCCCATAAATAAATAAATCTAGAAAAGAAAAAAATAAAAGGGGCAATGCCAGAAGTAGTATTTGCTCTCTGCCCCGCTCCTGGGGCACAGCTCCCGAGGACAGAATCCCTGAAGTGCAGTGTCTTTGCAGCTGGTGAAATGCCAAGAAACCGGGGCTCCCGGATCACTGTGGTGAGGGCTGCGGGGAGCACCAACCACTCCCCTCCCACTCCAGCAGGGAAGGGAAGGCGGTGTAGGCGAAATTAATCAGAATGCCCAGTGATTTGATCAATGTGCTCACGTAACAGCCTCCATCAAGGAGGTAATGAAGGGGTTTGGAGAGCTTCTGGGTTACTGAGCCTGGGGGGTGCTGAGAGGGGACCCCGGAGGCTATGGAAGCTCCGTGCCCATTCCACAGGCCAGGCTCTGCCCACACATCTCATCCACGCGCTGTTCTGCTGGTGCCCTTTATAATAAACAGGCAGTCTAGTAAGTCAGTAACCTGCCTTCCTGAGTTCTGGGCTCATTCTAGCAAATTCCCAAGCCCGAGTAGGAGACCTAGCCCCTTGTTGGAACACAGGTGAGAACCTGAACTTCTAATTGGTATCTGAAAAGGGGGCCGTCTTGTGGGGCTGGCCCTTAACTTCAAGCAGAAGGGGTTAGAACTGAATTGTAGGAGGCCCAGTTGATGTCCACAGAGAACTGGAGAAAACCCTACACGTTTGGTGTCAGAAGTATCGAAAATTGACATTTTCCCATTTAGTAGCACAGAAGCTCGCAGAGGGCAGTGTCTGTCTAGACCAAGGCACTCAGCGACAGCACCAGCAGGGAGCTGAGACTTGGCCTGCGTCTCAGTGAGCATCTGTAAAGAGTTTGAAGGGGCAATTTCCCCTGGAAGATCCAGACTTTAGGGCCCTGAAGCTAGTCTCAGTGGGGAAGCCCTTTCATGAAAAATAATACAATTACAAATACAATATTAGAAAGCACAGATGTACTCAGAATGAGAAAAATACAAGTCACAAGTTTTTAAATGTGGAAAATGCACAGATACGATAAAACCCAGAAAAAGAAAATAGTTTAATGAACAAATTAGCTTTAATTAATTGATTATACCTCTGTGTAGGGTAAATGAGGTAATCAGGTTTTTCCGCCCTCCCATCTGTGGTAGACCCCTGGGGTCCTGCATGCAGGCCTGATGGCAGCACCTGAATTGGGGTGTGGGCCTGCGTGCGCCACGAGAGAACGCCAGAGAGCCCAGAGGGTGAAGATTCATGGGGGGCTAGGAGGCCTACCAGTCCCCCTCCCCCACCCCGGCCCCCCCTGCCCTGCTCCTGTGACCTCACTAGAAATGCTGTAGAAAAACATTAAAAGCCTGAAAAAGCCCCCGAGGGCTCCAGGGGTCTTCCGTCTGCTGGGGTCTTAGAGGACCTGCCCCGGGCCCTGCTGGCGCCACACTCTGTAATTCTTTGCTCTTAGAGGTTTTGGCTTCGAGTTCTTGGATTTCAAGTCGCAGTAATCTCCGAGAAATTTGACCTCCAACATGGAGGATATATATTTAGCGACTTGTTTAGAAAAGTTCTGGTTTCTGTGTCAGTTGTCGATTTATTGCATCTGAGCTCCTAATAAACCTTCGTCAGCGGCTTCTCTGCAATTAAGCTGAACCCTGGACAGTTTCGGCCGTGGCGCCGTGCTGAGTTTTGTCAGTAGAGGGCGCTGGAGGGACACAGGGGGAGCCAAGGTTTCTGTTCCCACTTGCCGTGCGTGGGTGCTCTGTGGAGGATCCTGAGACTTGGCGCCCGCGCTGCGGTGGGTGGTTTTGCAGCATCGAGGTTCCAACAGTTGCCTGCTCCTTGGCACCCCTGGGGCAACATTATGGGGTTCGTGAAGATAAAGCACTGTCCATGAAGAGTCTCCCCTGGCGTTTTCTCCCACGGCTTGGGGACAGGTTCTGCTAACCTGGACCTGTGTGGTGCTCTGCCAAGCAAGCCAAGGCTTCTCCCCGAAAAGCTGCACCTCAGTCCTACAGCGAGCCACTGGGGCCAGGTGCGGGCTGCCCGTGCCTGCTGTGCCTTCGTGTCCCAGAACCCCTTCCCGCTCCAACCCCCCGCTAAAGTCCATTATTTACCTTCAACTTTCCTTGCTCAAATTGCTTTGTGGTTTCTGCCTCCTGGTTGAAGCCCGACAAATACATCTTTATATTTTTGGTAATAATTATGATAAGTTTTAAGAACTATTAACACATTTGGTGAAATCTCAATTCATATACCAAGTTTCACAATTAAGTTGCCAGGTTTCAGGTCATCTCAAGATTTTTTTTTAAAGATTTGTTTTTTAAAGATTTATGTATTAAAAATTTGTTTATGTATACAAGAGCTGGGGTGCAGGCCAGAGGTGCGGGGAGGGAGTAAAAGGATTCACCAGAGACAGTGGGGAGCAGAACAGGCGGATCCACTGAAATACACAGCTGAGGGGAGCAGCGGGTTTCAGGATTTTTTAGCTTGGAGACTAATCTTTAAAACCCTTTGGTGGCACAAAGGGTTAAGTCTCAGCACTACGAAGCTATCCACAGCCATTGCAGCATGAGTTCAATCCCTGGCCAGGGAGCTTCCCACAGGGCACAGAAGACCTCTCCTGTCCCCCGCTGCTCCCCTCAGCAGTGGATTTCAGTCCATCCACCTGTTCTGCTCCCCACTTTGTCTCTGCCCCCCTGCACCTTTGGCCTACACCCCAGTTTTTGTTTGTATAAATAAATAAAAATAAATCTTTAAAAAAATAAAACCCTTTGATTTAATGACATGTATTAATCAAATGTCACGGATGGCCTCCTTGAAGTGGTGATGTATGCATTTTATTTTGTTTTTGTCAATGTCAGCACTTCATGTCAAATTAGCAAAGGAATGATATCCTTTTCCAATATGTTCAAGTGATTCATTATTGGCTTATCAAACAATCCCAAAACTTATTCTCTACTTCTATTCAAAATTCCTCTCTTCCTCTGAATCAATTACTGTCTTTTTTATGCGATTGAATGTTTTTGTTACAGTTCGCTCCTCGGTGTCAGAACAACCACTATTGATTTCATCTCTCTTCTTCATGGCTTTTGTTTCAGATTCCATTAACCTGGAGTTGAATTTAAAGATAACAAAACAAGGTCTCCTTCAGACATCTAAGACCCAGCATCTGTACTGTTTTACTTGTTACATTAAAAAATTCCAAAACAGGTTTTGAAATGATAGTTAAAGGGCAGAATTCAAGTTTTATCAAACATGCTGTTGCATCCAAAAAAGGAAAAAAGACACTACCCCACATGACATTGCGGCCTCTGCTGACCGGCGTGAGGGACGCCCAGCGTGAGGGACGCCCCTCACCCAGCCCCTCGACCTGCCCTCTCTCCCCTCAACTCTGGAGCCCCAGCAGCCAAGACCTTCCCGCCGACCACTCACCTCCAGCAGCCCGGGCAGTGGCAAGCCCAGCACAGGTGAAATCTTCCGTGGGTTCCTGCACCCCCAGACCTACCAGGGGCCCAGGGCAGGAGGGGGGGGTCCTCAGGAGCCGGGCCCCCAGGGTCAGGCCTCAGGTGAGCAAAGACCCCTCCAGACGCTTCTGGCCCAGGCTGTCCAGTCTTCCAGGTCGAGGCCCTGGACGTGGGGAGCAGAGACCACTGGCTCCCTGTCGCCGCACCTGAGTTCCTAACCCTCAGAGGCCAGAGGCAAAACCATTTACTGTGGCATTATTCACAGTAGCCACAGCATGGCGGCAACCTAAGTGCCCGCTGACGGGATGGACAGAGACGTGGTCTCTCCTCACCACAGACCCACGTGTCCAGCAGACGAGAGGCCGAGGCCACTTGCACAGGCCTGAGGTCAGACAGCTGTACCCACGAGCTGCCTGCAGGTGAAGCCACTGAGGACCGAGGAGCCGGGCCCAGAGGCTCCAGCAGTGGGGCCCGGCCTCCCAGGGCTTTCTCCAGAAAGGCAGGAATGAGCCCCACTTGCCTTCCCCTAACCACAGCAGCCTTGGCACATCTACCATGCTTAGGCCAAAACAACTGAGGCCTGGGCCTCCCTGGGTGCGCAGGGGTTAAGTCTCAGTGCTCTCAAGCTTTCACCAGCCAAGGAGGCCTGAGTTCGATCCCTGGTCAGGGAGCTTCCCACAGGGCGCAGCAGACCCCTCCTGTCTCCCCGCTGACCCCTCAGCAGTGGATTTCAGTGGACCTGCCAGTTCTGCTCCCCACTCTGTCTCTGGGGAGTCCTCCCACCCCCTGCATCCCAGTTCTTGTATGCATAAATAAACAAATAAAAATAAATCTTAAAAAAAACCGACTGCAGCCAGAAGTGCCCCCGACCCCCCGGGGACTAATTACACATTCAACGCCAGTGCCCACTCCCCATCGTCCCTGGTCCCGGGGGCAGACTCTGGGCCGCTTCTGGGTCAGCCCACGCTGGACCGTCTCACTCACTCTCACTGGGACTTTCCTTCCAGTTCTCACTGATTAGCTTGAAGGAAGGACAACATTTTGTCATTTGCAGCAAAACGGAAGGGACTTGAGGGGACCGTGCGAGGTGACGTCAGGAAGATAAAGACAAACACCGGGCGGTCTCACCTCCGTGAGCTGCAGCCGGAAGCCACGTGGGTGAACCGATGAAGCAAAGTAAAGTTAAACTCGGGGACACTGATAGCCAAGTTGAGCTTATGGGGGGTAGGAAGAAAAAGTTAAGGGAGGTGTGTGTGTGTGGGGGTGGCTATTTTTTTTTTCCTTTTTCTTCAAAACGCAAAAAGGAGAATCAAAGTCCACCGTGGACGACGGAGCACCAAGGAAGTTTGGTGGCCGGCGGGAGCCTGGAGCCCTAGGGTGGGGGGGGAGGTGCTGCTGGGGCTCAGATGGGGCTGGTGCTCGGAGGGGAGGGCCTGGGGGGGCCTGGGCTCCTGTCTCCACCCCTGAGCCCCCACGGGGGTGCAGCCCAGGCGGGGAGGGCGCCTGAGACACAAAGCAGGACCGGGAAGGTGAGAGAGTTGGGCACCGCTGCCTCTAGGGCCTTGGCTGACCTTCACACCAGGCAGGGGTAACCGCCAGCCCCGCCCCAGCTTCCCAGCTGCTGGGGGAGGTGCACAGACACTAAAACATTCAAATGCTGCAATCAGGATGGAGCAGGAATGATTGAGGGAAATTTACAAGTCAAATCACCTAAAAGGCCGCACATGCAAATGACGTGGGATTGGGGGGACTCTGGGCGCCAGAAAGTCTCATCCTTCTGAAAAAAGAAGGGGTCAGCGGCAGGTGGCAAGTCAGGAGGCTGGGGTCCCCTGCCCTGCTTCCGGAGGCAGTCCTGGGGCTCCGGCACCTGCGAGACGCTCTCCTGGGTGGAGAGGTGCCCACCGTCCTGGCCACGAGCAGAGCCAAGCTGAGGGCCGGAGGGGGGCCACCCAGGACCTGCTTGCACAGGTTGGGGGGAGGGGGCATGGGAGGTGGCCACTCCTTTCCACCAGCTGCACCCTTAGGGCCCCCCACCAGTGACTCATTGTGTCTCCACTGAGCCAGCCCCTCTGGATCTCTCCTGAACCCAGTGGGGGCCCCCACATGCTGGGGGGTGGTGTGTGGAGGGGGTTCCTGACCACTCTTGGGTACTACCCCACCACATTGTGGGGCTGGGAAACAGCCATGGAAGACAGATAGACACACAGACCAGACTGGCAGGCAGAGGGCAGAAACCGGGTGACATTGGGGTGACACACTTGTCTCCTGGGGCAACCACCAGGAGGCGGGACCACACTCTTGAGAGGCTTAAGCAAGGAAGATTCACCATCTCACTGCCCTGCAGGCCAGAAGTCCACGGGGCCAGGCTCTCTGCAGATGCTGGGGTTACCTTGGGGTCTCCCGGCTTGTGGCAGTGAGGCCCTGGGCTCACACAGCAGCCCCTCCTTGTGCTGTCTGTGCGCCCCCCTTCTGGAAGTGATACCGGGCAAAAGGGGTTTCAGAATTGCCAAAGGCAGTGCCCCAATTGCTTACCAGTCACTATCTTGGCTCTGCACCTGTGCACACATTTACAAGTCTACTCAGGTTTAGGGAACTACAACGATGGGATTTATTTAACAAACTGGGCAAAAGCAAAGAATTACTGAAGTCAACATATGGCCGTTTACCTTCCTTAAAGCAACGTCCAGAACTTAAAGTCCCAGAAAAGTAACAAAGGCGGCGTCTTCCCGTGGAGCTCCTCTTCCAAACAACAGGCCACATTTCCACAATGGCGTCTTCCTTCTTCTGCAGCGCGCAACAGCCAGAGTGCAGGCCAGGTTCCGCCTCACGAGGACGACACAGGACACACCTGGAGATGCTCCCGGAGCTGCCACGGTGCCCAGCGCAGCACCAGGCCAACTACACTGCAAACAGCAACTACAGCGGCCAGACGGCCCCCAGACTGCACTCACGCGTTTCAGGAAGGTGCCCGCTTGGGCCTCTGCCTTCTTCCTTCGCCTGCAGTAAAAACAAAACTGGGAGCAGTTTCCTTCGCTCGGCTACTCGCAAAGCCTCCAAAGTCGCTGGTCCCAAAGTCACTAAAGATTCCAAAAACGCTCAATCCAAAGCTCTATATTCTGGCGACTCAAAAACTTCTGGCATCTGATTCCCAAACGCTCAGTGTTGGCGGCTACATTTTCTGCCGCCGGTTCCTCTATCCCTCCATCCTGAGGCTTCTTCTTCCCCTTCTCCTCCAGTCCCTTTTTATTTCTCATCAGACTCTCCACCCCAAACAGCACACCCAGCATTTCCCCCGGGGCTACTCCTTCTCCTCAGCAAACCCCTCCGGGGGCACGACCTTTCCTGGACTTTGGACTCAGCCCGGCTGCAGAAGGGCATCCGTGTTGCTGCCGCAGGCCCCTGGGCCCAGGCCCTATTTCCACGCAGGATGGCGTTCCTCAGGCCAAGCCCCGGCGGGAGTGTGTTTGTGAGCCTGAGCCGGGCACCTGCTATTCGGCCGTGAGGCAAATGAGGCTCGGTCAAGGGTGTGGGGGGCTCTAACAATTTGACTTTAAACTGTAGTTTTGGCAAAAGGACAAAGTGACCCCGAGGTGCTGCCTGGATGTGAGTAGGAGTGGGCGGGGCCTTTCCACCACCCTCAGGTCCCCCAGCAAGTGTGAAAGATGCTCATTCCCACCCCAGAACTGCCCAAGGCTTCCGGTTCCGAGTGGGGAGCGCAGGCCGGAGGGGCGCTGGCAGGCCACCGTGGAGTTGGGGCCCTGAGGGGCTGGGAGACCCCAGCTTCCCCCGGTGTCGTCCCCATGACGGCCGCCAGGTGGCGCCAGAGCCCACGCCAGCCCGCAGCCTCCGGCTCCCTCCCGGGCGCGCGGTGCAGCCTCGGCCAGGTCTGGGGTGCGGTGCGCATCGCGGGCCGCCTCGCAGTCTCCAGGGGAAACTTGTTTTCAATGGGAAATTTAAAATATGTGCGCAAGCAGGCCGAACAGCATAAGGGACCGCTGCTGCGGCTCCCTCTCCCCGAGCCCCAGCACCCCCAGGCCCCAAACAGCCATCGCAGAGTTTCAGCTGGAAATATCTCCACGGTGACTCTGCGGGAAAAGGACAAACACCAGAAATCATAGTTGCAATGTCATGGCTGCAAACGCTGAGCGAACGCAGATCCTGGGTCAGCCGTGCGCGTCAAGGGGAGGGTGCAATTTCCTGGACCAGGTGGAGAAGGGGGGCTCCATGGGGGTGGGGGTGGGGCGTCTTGGGGAGAGGCGCTGCAGAGCAGGCCAGAGGGCCGCGGGAGGGGGACGGGGCGGGGGGGGGGGGGGGGGGGGGGGGGGGGGGGGGGGGGGGGGGGGGGGGGAGGTAGCGGGGAAGTCCTGGTCAGCCCCACTGCCCACCTGCGGCCCCTCTCTCCTGCCTTAGTTCAGGTCCAGCCGGACCTCGAGGGCAGCGCTGTGGGCAGCTGGTCCTCCCGGGGCTGTTCTGTCTGGTCCCCTAACTTCGCTGCCATTTAGGGCTTAAAGCCTGGGCTCCTGCCTCTGCTCTGCCCCCCTGCCAGCCTGGAGCACTGTTCCCAACTGTGCCTCCCAGAGGGGTGCACAGAGGGGGACCCCTGCCCCCCTTCCTTGTCCCTTTCACGTCTTCCTCCTGCATGGGCCAGAACCGAGCCACAGATGGGGGCCAGTGCTCAGGCCGGCAGGGCCCGCCCCTGCTGAGCCTTGGGAAGAGCTGGGGAGCAGGGGTCACGGCCCTCAGGCCCAGCTCTGCCCTCCAGGGGCACGTGGCGGCAGGCTGCCCCTCCCTGGTGCCGAGCTTCCTCTGTCTCAGGGCTCCACGCAGGAACGGAGCTCACGGGCACCGCCCTAAAACTACCGGGCACCCCCGCAGCCCTGGCCGATGCCCAGGAAGTCAGCCTCTCCCAGACCCCCACATTGGCCACGTTCTTCAGGCCCCTTTTGCTCTCGCATTCGTCCTCCCAACATATAGCGAGTGCCTACTGCGTGCTGCTGCTGGGGGCGTCCCAGGGGCAAGACGGAGCCAAGATGTCAGCCCTTGTGGAGCTGCGTTTCGGAAGAAAACTGCCAAATGACAAAAATAATGTGACTTCGTGAGCAGGGCCTTCCCTGGTGAGATGGGCTGGCTGACGTCCCCGAGGCACATCGCCTGTTCCCAGGGCCCCAGGCCTCTGCTGGAGCGAGTGCCGCACCCCGAATCCTGCAGCCCTGTCACACTGGCTCCGGCACGCCTCAGGCAGTGCAGGTTGCTCAGCGGGAGTGCAGGGCCACGGGCCGGGATGAGGAGAGCCAGGGCGCCCTGGAGAAGCACCTGCTTCACTCCACGGCCTTGTCCCCAGAGGAGTTTTGGGAAACAGGAGCATAAGGACAATAGGCCGCTGTCTCATCCCTCTCACGAATCTCCAGAATCAGAAGGGAAGCCCCATAGAATCACACATGTATTAGCAGCCACTGCAGCGAGAGATCAATCCCCGGCCAGGGAGCTTCCCACAGGGCGCAGCAGACCCCTCTTGTCTCCCCGCTGCTCCCCTCAGCAGAGGATTTCAGTGGATCCTCCTGTTCTGCTCCCCACTCTGTCTCTGGTGAATCCTCTCACGCCCCCACACCTCTGGCCTACACCCCAGATCTTGTACGCATAAATAAATAAATCTTTTTTTAAATAAACAATAACATTAAAAAAAATGAACCTATAAATTGCTGTCATGCAAAAATCAAGCAGTGTGCGCCTCCTGGTGGAAGATCTGGGCACTGCAGCTCAGCCCTGCAGCTGAAGATCCAACCTCAGGAAACTGGAAAGGACTAACAGCTGGTTTCCCACCGGCTGGTGTGCACGCGCTTCTGCCTGCGTACGCACGCACTGAGACATCTACAGGATAGGACACTTAGCATACATGTCAAGCATGGTCAACCTGTGAATCTTATTTGAATCTTAATTAAAACAAGCTAGATATTTTTTAAAGGACGCGTAAGACAGTAGATGTTTAAGCTCTGAGTATTTGATGAAATTAAGAAGACTTCACTTTTTAGGCATCGTGGGGGCACATATACTTAGAAAAACTTAATTATTTTTAAAAATCTACTATATATTCTATATGTATATATTGTGTATATTTAAATATATCTTTGTAAAAACATATTATGTTTAAAATATTTAAGATCTTCCTATAGCTTTCATGTTTTATGTTATTTTTAAATATTTTGTATTTTTATAATTAATCCAAAAAATTTGCCAAATGATTCCTCCTCTTACTGTCCAGTAATCATGGCCACTGAGAAACTGGGGTGACTTGAGGAAGGTAGGACACCTGAGAACTTGAACTTAGTGGGAATGAAGAGGTGCCACTCCAATAAGTGAGTCCCAGACCTGGGAGTGCTGCCAAAGGCACGGAAGTGTGGACCAGCAGGCAGAGGCAGGGGCCTGGCGCAGCAACAGGCCTTGCGAGCAGCAACAGGGGGCTTGGCTTTCCAGTTTTTCTGGTGTCCGTCTGGAGACCAAGCTGTCTGGGGCTGGCCACTGCGTTCTCCCTGTGGTTTCTGTTGGAACTGCCAGTGCCACGGTGACGGACGGCTGATGAGACCTGACGTGTCCCCTGGATGGGCCACTGGGTTTATTCTGTAAGCGAAGACAAACCCTCCCTTTGCCCCTCGACCCGCCTCCAGCCTGCCCCCCTCTGTCCCCGGGAGATTGACCTCTACCAGCTGCACGATCCTGGGCTTCTTGCTAGCCTTGGACAGTGGGGTACCGGCAGAGGCTGGTGGTCTGGAGGGGAGGTGGGCAGGGGATTTATTGAGGTCTGGACTGTGTTCCTGTGCCCCTGTGGCCTATGCTGTCTCGGGTTGAGCCTGCAGGGTTCTGACGGCACCTCCCCTTTCCTCACCCCCTGGATCTGCCCTTGGTGCTGGGGTATGGCCGCCTCCTCCTCGTCTTTGGTTCCCTGGGCCCTGCCTGCCTCTCATGAGAAGGCCTCTGTTAACATTCTCCCCGTGCCAGAGCCTGGCTGGTCCTAGGACCTTCCAGAGATTCAACTTTATTGCAGCACAAAGCTCAGGGTGGGAGGAAGTGCTGAGAAACGAGGTTGCACAGGGCGGGCGAATACTTCCGAGAAGCTTTGTGCACCAAGGTAACGTGGGCATGACGTGTCATGTCCACACAGAGGCCTGCGGCTGCCTCACAGCTGCACCCACCGACTGTTCCCTGGGAGATGCGCCCCACCCTTTCAGCGAGTTCAGCCAGCCCTTGTCACTCAAGGCTCTGTCTGTCTTCCATTCATGGTCAAGCTCAGAGTAAATCCCATTGGCTCTACCTTCAAAACAGACCCTGGGCCTTCCTGGTGGCCTCGGGGTTAAGTCTCAACACTACCACCTCAGTGGCGCTCCTGCGGCAAAGTGGCCTGAGTTCGATCCCCGGCCAGGGAGCTTCCCACATGGCACAGCAGACCTCTCCTGCCTTGCCTGCTGCTCCCCTCAGCAGTGGATTTCAGTGGATCTGCCTGTTCTGCTCCCCACTCTGTCTCTGGTGAATCCTCTCACCCCCCTCCACACCTCTGGCCTACACCCCATTATTTTATTTCCATAAAGTCCGATTTATCAATGTTCCCTTTTATGAATTTTCATGTCAAGGGAAAGACCTCTTCACCGAGATTTCCAATTTTTTCTCCACTAACCCTGGTCAACAAATTTTTACAAAAGTCATGTTACTGAAATAAAATTAGTCATTGCCTATCAATTTGTATGTGCTCAACACGAAGATGACAGTCAAATTCTAATTTTGGTTCTAGTTTTTTTGTAATCTGCAATAAATTGATGTTTACATCATGAAATGCATGCCAATAGTAATAGGCCTGCAGTCAATACCTGTAAAAAAATCAAGTCATAGACTACTTCTTAGATTTCTTCGCTTGTCTCTTGTACAGCTGTTCAGGAATAGAATAGATGGAAGACAGTTTCCATTGTGCAGAAGCACAGCCTTAAGACTCAGTTTCAAAGAGTCTAGAAACAGTCCCCATTCTTGTGGGTCATGAGTCATTTCTAAGGCATTCATGAGGACCTCAATATTGGAACAGGATACCAGAGTACTTTCCTTTTTGAAGAAAGGCTCCAACTACTGGTGTCACTTTCGATAGAAAGAAATTGTGACATCTTCTTCTAGAAGATTCCGTTGTTGGAGTCTTGATCCTAGCAATTTTGCCTTGTTCTTGGATAAGTCCAAATCACGAACCAGGTCACTGAGTTCTTCCTGTGTTAGTCTTTGTGGGGTTGATGATGCACCACAGTGAAAATCTGGATCCCTGCATGCTGATGGAACAGGAGAAGAACAGGTCGGCTCACCCTTGTCCTCATCAGATGAATCAAGAGACTATTCTGCTGGAGGTTCTGGGATAGGAAGTCCCTCACCATGTGGAACTGGTCTCCATGCAGTCTACCCATGTTTGGGTAGACTATTCTTGACTTCTTTTGCTTCATTATCCCACCGGAAAGAGGAGGAACCAAGTAGAAGTCTCTTATGTGGTTGCTTGGCTCTCTCCACACCATGGGGACCGCAACCGGCATTGATGGTCTTTTGCCATTTAACCACTGTGAAAGCTGTGTTGTACATGTAGTACAGCATATATGCAGGGCCCAAGGCTTTCTTGGTCACCAACCTTGCATCCGAAGTCAAGATGATAACCCTTCTTCACTTGAGAAGTGGTACTTTTCTTCTGGTTGGCAAATGTCACTTCCCCACAAATAGAGTAGAAATTGTCCACACTATTAACGCACTTCCGAGGCATGACTGTTCTGTATTGTGCCTAAATGGATAAAATAATAACAGTTCTATGGAACAGTAGCTTCAACTGTCTCGCACAAAGTCTGAAAGATTTTCAATGCTCAACCTTTCTGACAGGGCTTTCTATAGTGCACTGCTGACGCCGCATGACAGTACTATTGCATTGCATCAGAAAATGATGCAATCAACTCTGGATAATGTGTGCATGATGGGATTATGCAATACGATGCAATATGACATCATTCTAGGCTGATTTAGGATGTTGTAGTCCTACTGGATAAATTTGCACGGTGAAACATATAAAAGGAATTATATGAAATATCTTCAAAATGAGAGCTAATAAAAAATTTTCAGGGTTATATTCATGTTCAGCACAGCAAGATTAGGGCCTTTTTAAGTCAGTAACAATCTCAGTGTTGACCAGTGTATTTTTTCTAAGAGTTTCATAGTTTCAGCTTTTTTTTAAAATGCATACAAGAACTGGGGTGTAGGTCAGAGGTGTGGGGGTGAGAGGACTCACCAGAGACTGTGTGGGGAGCAGAACAGGCAGATGCACTGAAATACACTGCTGAGGGGAGCAGCGGAGAGACAGGAGAGGTCTGCTGCGCCCTGTGGGAAGCTCCCTGGCCGGAGATCGAACTCGTGCTGCAGTGGCTGCAGATAGCTTCATAGGCTGAGACTTAACCCCTGCGCCACCAGGGAGGCCCCCATAGTTTTAGCTTTTACTTTCGGTCTGTGGTGCCTTGTGAGTGACTCCGGGAGCACGGTGACAAGTGAGCTGTGCTGTCGTCTCGGGCACCGGGCGGCCCCAGCACCCTTTGTTGGAAGGCCGCCTTGCCTTCCAACGTGCTGCCTTCCAACGCGCTGCGTCAGCACTTCTGCAGAAAGTCAGTTGCGTAATCGCGTGGGTCTCTTTCAGGGTTAGGACGGTGCCCCGTGGTCCCAGAACAAGCCCCAACGCCTGGCAAGCATTTCAGGGCCCACCCAGGCCCAGCCCTCGGTCCTCGGGGCTGCCGGTCAGTCCGTGGCTGTTGCTGGGGCTACTCCTAGCCTCGCTGCTAAAAAAAATTATTTTAGTTTGGTAAGATACACATAAGATTTTCCATCTTAATCATGGTTAGTGCACAGTGTGTGGCGTTTAGCACATTTGGTTGCTGCCACCATCCCTCCGGACGCGTCTTGCAAACAGAAACTCTGCGCCCATTAAGTAGCTCTCTGAATCCCCTCCCCGAGCCCTGGCCATCTCCATTCTACCTCTGCCCCCCGCCCTGGGCTGGCCTCTGTGACCTGGCGAGGGACCTGCCTGCGTGTGCTAATGTGTTGCAAGCCCCCAGGTGGAGAGAGGCGTCTCCGTCCTCCCTGCCCACAGAGCCCGGGCAGAGCCTGGCACACAGTGAGGTGGAGGAAGGAATGTGAAGCCAGTGAGGGAGGGTTCCCTACAGGTTCAAGGTCAAAGGCACATGGATTCACAGCCTGATTCCACAGCGGGCACCCAGGATTTGTGGAAAGTCTGGATGGCGAGGCAGAGATTTCTACCACCTTCACTTGTTTTTTGAATGAGTAAAATATTCTCAATTTATACGCTGCGAGACAATTCACACTGGAAAGAAAGTCTCCCTCCACCCTGCCCAGCAGAAGCAACCACTGTGGTCTTTAGTGCACACACACACACACACACACACACACACACACGCCACGTGCTTTACACCAGCGCCACAGGTCTTGCTTTCTTCCCTTCACCTCACTCCGTGGCTCCTCTCCGCCAGCGTGGATAGTTTCCCCAGTGTGGGCTGACTTCACCAGAGGAAGTATTGCCTCCTGGGCCCCTGCGCCCTGTTTCTCCTCCTGTCCCATGTTCACTTCCGCCACATGACTCCTGCAATCTCTCACCAGCTGACACTCAGGCCGTCGGCAAATCCTTGCTCTGAAGGTTGTGGGCTGTGAACAAGCTCAGGCCTCCCCAAAGACGGGATTCCCCCTTCCCAAAGGCCCGTCACGCCCAGCCTCTGGCTCAGCCCGAGCCCAGGCCCGCAGGCCCTCAGGCCTCCCCTGCCAGCCCCCTGCAGCCACAGCCTGTCTGCCTGAGTCCTCCAAACACTGGCTGAGGCTGCTGTGAGCCAGATTTGTATGGGCCCCTGGGGTGAGTAGGTGGAGGAACCCCAGGCCCACCCTCAGAGCGGGGACAGAGGTCTGCCGCCCTGCCACCCAGAGGCTGGGAGAGCAGCAGGTACCCGCGGGTAAGGAGGCATTTTCTGGCAGCTGTCAGAACTCCCTTCCTTTTTAAGGGCTGAAGACTATTCCACCATATGTCCATCACAAGTCACAAGACTACATTTCTACCCATGGCCTCAGTGTGTCACAGGCTGCACACAACATGCTTCGAGCCAGCATGTTTAAAAGGTGCAAGAACAGCTTTATTCAGAGCAGCCAGAAGGTGGAAGCATCCAAGAGTCCATCAGCAGAGGGAACAAGACAAGATGAGAGACATTGTCCACGCAGCTGGGCTTAGCTTAACAGTGAGGACACCTGAGGTAGGGTTGCCTTGCGACTTTGTTCTGTGAAAGCCATAGATAAAACCTCGGGCCAGAGGCTGCCGCCTGTGACACACTGAGGCCATGGGTAGAAATATTTTGTGGCTTGTGATGGGCATGTTGTGGAATAGTATTCAGCCCTTAAAAAGGAAGGGAGTTCTGACACCTGCCAGAACCTGGAGGAACCTTGAGCCCATTAAGCTCAGTGAAATAAGCCCCTCACACAAAGATACACTCTGTGTGACCCACTTACAGGAGGTCGCTGGAGTTGCCAGAGTCACAGAGACAGAAAGCCGAATGGAAGGGCAAGGCGTGCAGGGACCAGAGGGCAGAGTGCACAGGGAGCTGTGGCTTAACAGGGGTAGTTTCCTTTTGCAAGATTAGAAAGTTCTGGAGATCCGCTGTGCAGCAGCGTGAACATCCCTTACAATATTGGAATGGACACTTCAAAAGGTTACAATGGCAAATTTTATATGTGGACATGACCACAATTAAATTCTTTTAGGTAAAAAAAACTAGAACAAGCAAAACAAAGGGGGATATAAGCCTCTGTGCCTGCCCCTGGCGCCCCTCACCACAGGGACAGACCAGGGCCCCCAAATGCCCTGGCCTGAGGGCAGTGCCCTCTCCTCTCTGGGCCTCTGCTCCTGGAGGTGTGAGCGCTGCGTCTGCGCCCTGAGGTGGTCCCCTGGGCAGCGGCAGGAGTGACTTCCACTGGCTGGAAGTGGGGAAGGGCTTCTCCCGTGCCAGGGCCCCTGCAGAGCGCTGGGTCTGGCTGGCCAGGGACCCAGACAAGCAGGGGCGGCGGGGGCAGAGGCCAGTCCCGGCTTGAAGCTGGAGCTGCAGGGAAGCCCCCAGGCTGCGCGCACTTGTGCGTGTCGATCCCGGGCTGGCAGTGTCCGCGCCGGATGCTCACACCCGGGGAAGGCGGGGCGGGCGGGGCGGGCGGGAGCTCCGGCCAGACCCCGGCGCGTCGGGAGATGCCCGCGCGGGCGCTGCGGATCGCGCCTCGGCCGGGACGCGCCACGCGGCCGCTCCGATCCCTAACTCATTATTAAGCTCCCGGCTCTTTACAGACGCTCCCTGCGCCTCCCCCGCACGGGCTGCAGCGGCGCAGGCGCCGGGCCCAGCCGAGCGCAGAGCGGGGAGCGGCGGCCGCGCGCCCGGCCGGGGTCCCGGGGGAGCAGGTGAGCGACCCGCGCCGCGCGGCCCCCTGGGCCCTGGCGGAGACGCCGCCCGGCAGCGCTGCGCCCGCGCCCCCGCCCGCCCTGCCTGGCAGTCCCCCTCTCGCCTCTGTTGGCATCACCCTCCTTCCCTGCCTGGCATCCCTCCTCCCCTCTGCCTGATATCTCCTCTCCTCCCGCCCGCCTGGCATCCCGTCTCCTCCCTGCTTGGCACCCCTCCTCTCCCCTGTCTGGCATCTCCCCCTCTTCCCCTCCTGGCGTCTCCCCCTTCTTCCCCTGCCTGGCATCTC
>PVIJ01021761.1:0-17743 GCA_004024925.1 Scalopus aquaticus
CGAGAGGGTTCACCAGAGACAGAGCGGGTAGCAGAACAGGCAGATCAGAAATGCACTGCTGAGGGGAGCAGCGGGCAAGGCAGGAGAGGTCTGCCGCGCCATGTGGGATCCTCCCTGGCTGGGCGTTGAACTCGCGTCACCGCTGCCTACAGCTCCACAGCGCAGCGCTTAACCGCTGCGCCACCAGGGAGGCCCTAAAGGCTTTTCTTAATGACAAATATAAAAGAGCACACTGGCACTTCATTCTTCAGTCTTCTTTATTTTCTTTCTAGAACTGAGTCATATCTAGTATGTATTTCTCCCTACAAGAAAGTAGTACTATGAGATCAGAATTTTTTGTTTTGTTCAGACTTATATAGTATCTTGGGGCTGTAGCTGGCTGACTTTAGTGCCCAGTAATTTTTTTCTATGTTAATGAATAAAAGGATGAATGTCTAAGCAACACAACTGCTTCTGCTTCTTAAATCAACACCTTAACTATTCCTATTTAGCGCTGCATGCTTGTCAGGCACTGTGGTAGGCGGTGGGTAAATGCACACATATTTGCTGCCTTACGAACCAGCAGTCTGGGGGTGCAAACAACTAACACCGACAATCTGGCAGCTGAGAGTCATGCCAGAGCCCAGCACACTTTGCGCTGGGAGATATACAGGAAGCGCCCAATTCCGGTGCCCTCGGGGGCGGGATGCGGGAAGCCTGGGAAAGGCTTCCAGAGAAGGCTGTCCAACTGGCAACAGCAGATATTTACTGACCCAGTCACGGGGCTAAGAGCTCGATCACATTCAGTCCTCCCACGAGCTCTCTGAAGTAGAATATTGTTCTTATTCGACAAGTTAGAAAGCTGATCTACAGGGAGAATGAAGTGATTTTTCCAAGTTCCTGCAACTAGAGATTGGGAGCGCCTAGTACGGGGGGTCGGGGAGCTGCACTGCAGATACACTCTGTGTGGTCATGGGTTTGTCTGGTGTTGTGTCCTCACAACCAAGAGCCGTGTGTGTTCCATGAACACAGGAATGAATGAGTGGACTGTGGTTTAAATTCAAGTCTAGTTGCCTTCAGAGTCCCAAACTGCAATCTCTGATGCCACAGCCATCTCATACACATGTGGAAAACTGAACTCGGAAATTAAAAACACACTTCAACATACTCACAGGCCATGGCCCATATGCATGGAGAAGTTTAAATGCTTAAAAATAAATAACAAAATGTGACTGACTAAAACTTGTGGAATATAGCAAAAGTGGCATTTGAGGGAAATGCTTACACTAGAAAAGCTGAATATTCACGAGCTATATTTCTATGTTAAAGAAAAGAAGCAGCAGCAAAATAAATAGGAGGGAGGGAGTAACAGAGATAAGAAATCAAAGCAATGGAAAATAAGTTTCAAGAATCATTCAAGTCGGAAGTTGGTGCTTTGAAACAATAACTCTCTTGGGAGGTTATTGAGGGAAGAAGAGAAGTGCAATCGCTGAGACATAACTACAGCTACAGCTCTGGGCAAAAAAATGCTGAAGGTGCTGTCATCCACAATTTTATGTGAATATAGATTCTGAGTAACAGAGACAGAGACAATCAAACTGATTCAGACGAAAAAAAAAAAAAGTCTGTGCCCTCCTAGAGCTACTGAAGAACTTGAAGTGGTAAAATAACCTCACAGAAACCCACAATCCAGGTGACATGTAGTTTTACCGAGCTTTTCATGAATCTAATCTGACACAAGCTCTCAGAAAAGAAAATAGAAAAAAAAAATTCACTTCAACACATTCTATGAAGTTGATCAACGGAAGCCTGCATTACACAGGCACTGTGAAAACAAAAAAGGAGGCACCGGCTCCAAGATGAGTTGGGCCGTACTGGAACCGTGAGCTGGGGGAAAGTCTTAACATTCGGAAACTGGAAAACACTTTGGTCCTGATTAAAAAACAGTGACAAATTGCTTTCTGATGAAAAGACAATGATAGCCACTATTGCCATTTCTACTCAATATTATATTAGAAGTTGTTTCCAGTGCAGTGAGACAAAAAAACAACAGAACAACAACGATAACAGATTTGGGCATGGAAAGGTAGAAAAGTCAGGACATATTTTTGCCTAGAAAACAGAAAAAATTCCTCATGACTTTTCCAACAACCCAATACTTGAATATTAAGTAACTGTCTATATAGAAACGGAAAGGAATCTCTGTCATTACTAGGAACAACAGTTTCTCAAGATGGGTGGCTATAAGGTTAATGTACAAGAGTCAACTGCATTTCTACACACCAACCACATACAATTAGAAAATATTTTACGCCATTATAATTAGGCAAAAACTATATAAATTACCTACGTTCTAGATGTAAGCCTGACAAAAGATGTCTAGAACCATATGCAAAAGAATACACATTTTTGAAGGAGATGAAAGAAGACGGGAGCCAGCCCACGCTCACAGCCCGGCTGTCCATCACTGTGGGTTTTCAAACTGCTCACCCCGGGGCCTCCAGGTCCCCACAGGAGCATTCTGACCCCTGCTTTACGGGTCTGCCAAGGAAGCATAAATGGGCCTCAGCTTGAGTACGAGTCACACTGACTGGCAATAATTTCCAGAAACACTGTGTGTAAAAGCATGCCAGTCCAGAGTCTGGGTACAGTGGGGTAAGTGCTGGGTCAGCCAGGAGTGTCTGCCATGTGTATGGAGGGTAGAGGAAGCTCGCGTGCCAGCTACTTGTCTTTGCCAGAGAGACTTCCACACGTCCACACCTATCGCAGAAGGAGCACGGTGTCCTGTGACCCATAGTCACACTCTAGTGTGGTGCCCTGCTACACTGGGATGTGTGTACAGTGTGCCCTGCACACACAGGGCACAGGGAAAGGAAAGGTGTGTCAGTGACTACTAAGAAATTCTGCAGATAACATGGTGAACACACCTCCCCATCACCGCCACTAGAAGTTTAAGCTGGGCTCAGACATGTTACTGTGGGTTTTGTATGAATAGATCCCACCTTACATGTAGACTAGTCAGCAGAGGGTTTGTGTCCTGCAGGCTTTCTCAAGTAGGTTTCACCATGTTAAGAATCATCTGGATGTTTATTGAAAACAAGTTTCTCAGCACCCTCTGAGGCCTAAGACCTAGGAATCTGAAGTCTTCCTCTTAGAGGGATTAGAATTCAATCCTAAGAATCATTAGCGGAGCGGTTATTACACCATCAAGAGAGGCAGACGACCAGCTTTCTATTCCCACTTAAAGCAACAGCTCCCCATCCTAATCTGAGTGGAGCGTTTACTGTCTCTGGACTGTGTGTGTAAAGTGAAGGGAGCACCTCGGTTATTGTAAAGACCACTTTCAGCTACGAGAGTCTATAATTCCATAAAATAGACAGTAAACAGCATGTAAAAGAGTATTTTGACTCTCAGAAGCAGAACTTACAGATAGCAATTTTTTAATTTAAGATATCTTATTTGTTCCTACTTGTACCTCTTTTCTGATTAATATATTAATTTTGTTACTGAGGTAGAAGAGATATATTTTTTGCCCCTATGATTTCAAAATTATTTAGATACATGATTAAAATAACTGGGTGCATCATCTAGAGCATTTAGATGGTAGTAGTTAATTTAATTTCATGTTTACTGAAGTAAAAACTTTGTGAATAGAATAAAACAAGCAGTGTGCTTGCTCTGAATTGGAAATCTAATTCTAACCAATTAAGTATATTTCATTTTTTTTCCCTAAAAACTACTACTGCCCAAACAACAGCTAGATACTTAAATGTTTTAGATATTCACAAGAAAATCAAATCCTGGAGCCTCCCTGGTGGCCTAGGGGTTAAGCCCCAGCACTATCACAGCTATGGCCTGAGTTCGATCTCCGGCCAGGGAGCTGACCCACATGGCGCAGCAGACCTCTCCTGTCTTGCCCGCTGCTCCCCTGAGCAGTGCATTTCCGTCACTCTGCCTGTTCTGTTCCCCACTCTTTGGTGAATCCTCTCACTGCATGAACCTCTGGCCTACACCCCAGTTCTTCAACACAAACAAAGAAAAAAAGAAAGAAAATCAAATCTTAAACTGACATATGAGGGTCTTGGTTAGATAATTTTCTATTATAAGCAGGATAAATTACTTCAATAAGAAACTTTCAAGGTTACACTTCTGGCTGAAGTATAAATTGATGAAGATTATCACTGACTTAACGACAACAGTCAGTATTACTGGATTTTTCTAAATTGACCTGGTCATCTATCATTTCACATTCTCAGTGATATAACAAGGGGGAAGAGGAATGTGAACGGAAACAGCCGCCTGACCAGCAGTAATTATCACTGACGTTGCTATAATTGCTGATGTCTACCTGGCTTTACTTTAAAAAAAAAAAATCTCTATGGCCACTGGGTCCTGTGCTGCTCACAATTACGGAGGTGTTCTCCCAGCTCCTCTGCTCAGGTGGCCACGGCGCTCACTATCACACATACACAACTTGCAACTGTTTGGACTCTTGTCTTTATCACCCTCTAGCTCTACGCTCCAAGACACTTTGTCCATTTCCCCCAGGAGCAGACATGACAGGACGTTGGCACATATAAGCAGTTATAAAGTCACATCACTAAGGCACTTACCCATCTTGCCCCAGTTACAGGGATTGAGGTTACCAGACGTACAGTGGTAGATTAGTGTAGACTTGGGTCTGGAAAATGAAATAAAAATCAGTTAGCTACAACACAATGGAGAACTAATGGGAGAAAGATAAGGGAAAATAGCACTTAGAAAAGGTTTAGGTAATTCCCATGGGTAAGGCAACCTATGAAATACTTTCAGTTTTCATTTCTTTTTTGGGTTATGAAGCAAAACGGAAGACTAGGAAGATGTGTGTGTGCATGTGTGTAAAGTATGTGACAGAGGTCTCAAATACGTGTGACCTATTTCTTTAGCAAATAAAGGTACCAGGACAATGAGAAAGGAGATCATATTTCTACTTTTTGGTAAATATATTAGCTATGTTTTCTACTAAATCCAATTAGGTACTACTGGACTGAGAAATGTCTAAATGTCTGACTTTAGAGAAGAAATATTTAATTGTGGCACCATGTACTAGCAGACACACATATACAAGCAGCCTATTTCTTTTTCTTTGTACTAGGAAATAACCCCACACATGGTGATTGGAATTTTGGCATTTATCAGGAACTGAACAATAAAATTTAAAGTATGCTCTGATTTCATCTACTTTTGTTTTACTTACCTTAAAAAGGGAAAATGCATTTTAATTACTAAATATAAAGGATAGCTCTTTGGTTACCAAGATCTGTATGGTTAAATGATTTAGAGTTTATTACTTTGTGGTCAACCAAGTAGTAGACAGTAGCTATAAAGCAACTTGTGCATATTTGTATTGCACATGATGGCACACTTGGAATTGTGTAAAACCCCTGAAACAGACTATCTCCTATTTGGGGTCTTCTACAATCAAGTGTATGCCTATTCACCTTCCTCCTCATCAAAGCTTTGCGAGCTCAAGCATCCACACCTGTGAATTGCCGTGTACCATCCTACAGCCAAGGTGAGGTTGACGACTGTATCAACTGGAATTACATCCGCCACTGCCCTAGGAGTAGCTCTTATAGACCGAAGTAGCCCTTTCCCGGCCTGCACGAGAAAAAGAACAGAAAACATTGAAGCAGGTTGTATATAACAACTGAAGCTAAAGTATTTATTAGACAGATACCACTAATGCTGTTAGTAATAGTGTTAACATTGATCCACTGCTTTAGTAAGCAGTGCTAACCTAGTGGTCATCGGGCTAAGGTTGATTTATCTCAGCCTATTCAACCTCCAAGCCAAGTTCATCTCAAGCGCCACCATTTCCATGGACCACTAGTGCTTCTCAGGTTCTTTTAGGCAGTGAAATGCCTCAAATTTTTAAGGGTTAATATTTCAGTTAATTAAACACCAAGAATAGGTTTTCACATCTTAAAAATTGATTCATAAGACATTTTAAGAATTAAGATTTCCCATAAATATTAGCTTGCCATTTAAATGAGGTGGTTTTCTGCTATTGCTTACTAACTTACATACAAAAGTAGACACCCAAAGTTTAAGAAACATTTAAAAAATTAATCAGGTGATATAATTTAACAAAACCTTTTTTTTTATTACTTGGGGAAAACAACTTCTTTGGTAACTTTATTTGACACACGGATCATCAGCGTACCATAGACTCAAGAACTGGGAATTATTCATATTAAGTAAAGTCGCGTCAATAAATACGTCAGTTAATAAATGAAGTCGTATTTACTTACTTTATGAAGCAATTGATTATTTATACCCTGCATGTCTCTAGCATCAATTTGAAGTGGTTAGCACTTTCTTAGGGTACCAATTTCTGTCTTTTTTGTAACTGATGTCCCTTTTCTATTTTTTAAGAATTATTTTTATTTATTTATGTATATAAGAACTGGGGTCTAGGCAAGAGGTGTGGGGGGTGAGAGGATTCATCAAATACAGAGTGTGGAGCAGAACCAGCAGATCGACTGAAATACACTGCTGAGGGGAGCAGCGGGTGAGACAGGAGAGGTCTGCTGCACCATGTGGGTCAGCTCCCTTTGGGGGATCAAACTCAGGCCTCAGTGGCTGGGGATAGCTTGACAGCACTGAGACTTTAACTCCTGTGCCACCAGGGAGGCCCCACTGATGCCCCTTTTTCAAACATAAGAAACCAGCTTGGAAACTTTACAAAATTTGAAATGTAGTTCTACAAACAATGTAATAAAATTCACTCTGGGATTATGTTCAAAGAATCATGTTCTAAGTTTATCAAACATTCACCCCAAATGAGCCTTAACTAAGAAAGAGTTAGCGAGATGTAAGAACAAAAAGATAGTAACTGCTGGGAAAAAAAAAAACCCACAAAGCTTATCCTTCATGCCTGTCTTTCACTACTAGTCACAAATCACTGTTACGTGTTTGTATTTCAATTGATGCTGGACCTAGTTCTGAGAACAGGGGCAGAGCCTGAAACCTGAAATCCCTAATAAGACTTACACCCATTTAGAGAATTGGATATATTGAGCTATTCATCCTAAAAAGTGGAGCTGGGGCGCTGAAACGCCTCCATGTGAACTGTGAAGTGCCCCGGTGGAGACCAGACTGGCCATCCCGGCAGGCAGAGGGCACGAGAGGGCACAGGGCTAGTGAGGCTTCTCCTCTGCGAGGCCTGTTGTTGAGAAGTCTGCCCTCTGTTCACCAACTTTTATACTTGACACATCTGCCCTCATTGATAGCTCTCTTGTCATTTTAACGAGCTTTGTATTGATGTATTCTATGTCTACATGGTTTCTATTCACACACATCTAAACGCTTGTTTTTTTTATAATCAAGAATTTAATCATCTTTGATTATGACTTTTATCGCAGTTCCCCGCAGTCCTTCAAGCTATTAACTAACAGCGAAAGGGAGGAAACACCCCCATCTTGTGGTAACACAAGGGAAATACAGACATGGTGCTCAGCGTTAAAATGTTTCTCCAAAGCCCTCACAAGTGGTGATTGATGAGATCACCATTGCTCTGTTTTCCTGATAATAAAATTTGCAGGTAATAGTGAACAATTTCGCCTTGCCGCTACTTTCCATTGCAGCAAAGTAACATTTCTGATTTCGGCTCATGCCGCGGAGACCACACTAAGCCCTACTCACCTCCCCGCCCGTTCCCCCGCGTCACTCTACGTACCGCAATAATGAGTCCACTAGGTCCATTTAAGTTATCAACCCAACCCTAAAACAAAAAAAGAGAAGGGATTGGTTACATGTGTGAGAATGTCACAATACCTTTGGAACATAAGCAGTCTAATTTAATAAACGTCAACAAGGCCAATGAGACCCCAGGCAAGAGAACGCCTTAATCCAGCATTTCTAAGATCATAAAGATCAGACACAAAGCACTGGGTATTTTCTGCACTTGATTTGTGCAAGACTTAAAATTCTGCAGCATTTTTTCACAGCAGGAGCCAAGGATGTTTTCAATTTACTGTGTGACCCACTAGGGGCGACACTGGGCCGGCCTTCCGCGCATGATCTGCTGGCTGATTCATCCGCTTCATTCTCCACCTCCTAGGGCCTGATTTTAACCTCTCAGGGGGAACATTTCAAGCATGATTCAAAGAAATTCCTTGGAAACTTTAAGAGCCACAGTGTTCATATATTAGTATTAAGCCTGCTTATAGAAGTCAAAGATTATGCTTAGGACAGTTAGAAGAAAGTATCTTTCTAAGTTTGTTTGCTAAGCTTTAAGCAAGTGAGTTGATTTTATGTCTGCTTATGCGCAAAAGTCAAAATGCACGTGTCACATGGGAGAGGAGATAGACGAGGATGAAGCGGCAAGTCTCGAGCCTTTTACTAGGGAGCAGGTGTTCCTCTTCCTGCTCCATTTTTCATCTGATCGCTGCTCCAGAGTGGGTGGTGTAGGCCTGTTTGACAGATGCAAAAACTCCAGGTTGTCCTGTTAGTAAGTAGTGGAGCTCAAATTTATCTGGCCTTCTAGTGTGACAGAATGGGCTCTGAGAGATGGTATAATTCAAAGTACTTTTAAAAAAGGGATACGGAGTTACACAGGCGATAAAGATGTTACTCCTAAGTTGACGACCTTCTATCATTTTTGTGATTCCTAATACTCTGGCATGTGTAAAATCACAAATCTGGCCACCGAGAACATTCTGGAATATTTAAATGATGGCAAGAAATGAAGCCAAGAAATTAAAAAATCTCCCATGAGAATTTTGCTTTTGAGACTAGGGTCAAGGGGCAGTTATTTAAGATCTCTACCAACTCTCGGATGTCAGTGTAAGGAGGTTCAATCTAGATTAATCCTGAACCAAACATGGAACTTTGCCTTGATGTAACAGTCTTGTGTTTGAGTTTCTGAACCCAGCTGCACCCTGAGAAGAAGAATTGAAAGGACAAGAGAAAGTCCCTGGGCCAGGAGGAGGCCTGTGTGGCGGCCAAGCTGGGGCCCAGGGGAGGGACTGACCGGGAAGGGCTCCTGCCAGGTGGGCCCCACGATGGAGGGCCTGATGATGGCGCTGTTGAGGTTCTCACTCTCCTGCTGCACCACCACCTCTCCCAAGGCCTTGGTGTAGGTGTAGGTGTTGGGCTGGTCCCCGATCAGCTTGGGTGTGATCTCATTGACAATAGCATCATCCAGCCACCTGAAGGGAGAGCAAAACATGGTTCCAGCAATGGATGCTCGATAGCAGACCAAGAAGAAACGGGAGACACAGCCAATGAAACAAAACTTGCACTCTCTAGCCCGAGCTCTGGAATGCAGGAGCGTCACAGAAAACCAAGGCAGAGCGTACACCCTCCAAGTCCCAGCCCACAGATGAGTTCTTGGCTCCACACTTGCGGCCCAAGCTGACCATCAGTACCTACGCCCCCCGCCCAGAGAGATGCAACAGCCGTGCAATCTGTGACTTTTAACGGCACTCTACGTGTGTGAGGACACACACCAAACATGTCTGTGACATGACCAGTCTCGTGCCAACTGCTGATTATAGTGAGTTTAAGGCCCTTGTCCAAGTTGCTTCCGGCAGCCCCACTCACTCGGTACTGTCCAAGGAAAACCCACCGCACCAATCCTGCAGCCTTTAGCTTCAAAAAATTCCATTCCATGCCTCCCAAATGCAAGCATTTATGTTTGGCAGACTTGCCATCTAATTAGCAAATCAGGGAAATGTTTTCAAGGTCTGTTTAGAGTCAATGCTGACAACCTGATCATTCTTTCCAGAAATTTTCAGTGAATTCTGAAGTGCTCTAGTAATGATGGATGGCCTGCCAAGTGAGGGGTTATAGTATTCTGAAGCAGCTATATATAACAGAGTGCTGGCTGAACACCTCTCCTTACAAGACTTATCATGAACTGGTTGCCATGACATCAACCTACTCTATTTTTAAAAATATGTCAGAACCATTTTGATAAAACTACATTTCTCTAAGAGAGCAATGCGATCATTCATTAATTATTTAAAACTTCCAGCTGGCAGATCTATTTGGTGAAACTTGTGCTGTAATACAGTTTTTAAAAATTAGGCAACCTGAAGCTGTTGGTGCAATTTTTATGATCCATTTACTAATACGTTCATTCCCATTTCATAGAACTGAGCTCAATTATACTATTTTGATTGTAGACAAAATGTGGCTGCCACTGCTTTTCTCCTATGACAAATTGTTGGGCACTTATGATGTGTTTAATTAACACTGAGGCTGATTCAAGAGCCCCGCTCTCACTTTCAATGACTCACTTGATAGCAGCACGGGATACGACCACTGCTATGATGCTTTGCAGAGTGTTTTCTAGATACTCATGGGCCTTTTGACTTTAATTGATTAGGAAAAGGGTGAGATGCCTAGAATTAAAGACAACACTAAATACTTAGAAAAACTAAAGTCATTCCAATTACACGGCCACGTGAGGGTCGGGGGCGAGTATGGGATAATGTTGGCACCTCTCTGTCTTCACGTTAATGTTGTCTCTGCCTTATCTGTGGGCCAAGCGTGGACTAACTGACTGAAGGACACTTTCTTTGACCTGCAAAAGCCTAGATGTTACAATGGTGGGCTCAGAAGAAATTCAGCTGAATTGCCATAAGGCCGAAAAGAAAAAGATTCTAAGATGACACCAGAATCAAGCAGGTCACGAGGTCTGTGTTTCAAACGGCTGCGACAGCTGCTGTCACCAATGTGCGGGTGGGGAGGGTGACACCTGGAGGCCTTACAAGTTTGCCACAGCAGCTTCCTTTAGGAAATACTGGTCTCACAACTGTCTTTACCTTTTCCTTTAATTATTTTTTCATCTCTCAGATTTCTAAGGACACAAACGCAAAGCGGGAGGCAGTGTCCTCGGTGGCTGCCTTGCCATCCAGAGCTCCCAGAGTCTCCTGTCTTACACTTTTTGCTTCCCATTTTTTCATTTGTGAAAAGTGGCAACAATTACCTCTACTGTAAGTTTTCAGGGTAGGGAGAACATCAACAGCACCAGGCATAACTGCATGGCCAGTTATTTGATAAGACAAAATGAGTCAGAACTCGAGGCTCTCCTTGGTTCAGTAAGGCCTCCCAGGAGCGAAGGCCTATGGCTTGGAATGAAATCTCTCTTCTGATACAGCCCGAGGACTGTCTCACCCCACCACCTCCCCCCGCCCCCCGCTCTGGGTCAGGGCGAGGAGCACATGTCCACAGAGCGAAGGTGTTGCTTGGTGACGCCAAGTTCACCTTGTTGCTATTCAGTCTCAATTTGGTTAAAAAGAAGAGGTGGCATGGAAAGAAGACACCATAGAAACCAAAGTGTATTTCTGAAAGCAGCCGGATGCCCTTCAGTGTAACTTACGAAGATGTTTTGAAACCATGTGGCCCCCAAATCTAAATGTCTAGTCAAATGGCTTCAAAAGGAGGTACAACGTTCCTGAAAATTTCCAAAGGCAATAAACACATGAAAAGTCCTCTAAAATGGGACTGGCTTTTTGAAAATCTTTGAATTGACCTCCTAATTTCATCAACAATTCTGTAACGGATGCATTTACTTCATCCACACACTGGATGAAGCGACAAGAGGAAGATGACTTTCCCATCTAATTTTCTTACCCCACAGCAAGACGCCTCCTTGAGTAGGGACTGGACTTGCTGTCTCGCTTGTGCTCTCCCTTCTCTCCTCTGCTTGTGGCCTCCCCTGGCTCACTCTACTCAAACCGTTATTCTGGGGAGCTCACAGGCAATCCCCAATTCATTTCTGCACAAGAGTCTCTCGAGGTAAATATCCCCAATTGTGGAAGCTGGAGACAGAAAGCAGAGAGGAGTAAGGTGCTAAGATGACAAGGTGCCGTGGCAAGGGGTCTGAGGTGGCGGGGATGAGGCCCAAGACCGGGTCAAGAGTTAGCAGAATGAAAGCTGACCACGGGCTGGAGGCCGCGCCAGCCATGCCCCTGATAAGCATCAAGTTATTGTGCGAACGTGCCAAAGCTTGTGTGCCCGCACCTGGGGATGGCCAGGACCAGGTCCTCCTGCCATTTTGAGATAGGAGCTGAAGAGAGGACTGAGGCCTGGCATTCCAGGGCCACGAGGCGTACGAAAAGGTGGGGTAGGCTAGCGAGGAGGGGAGCCCTTCTCCTGAGAGGAGGGGCAGGGCGTGGTGTGGGTTTAGGACCACAGCTGCATTTCCCTTATTAACAGCCCTGAGCAGGGACACGCGGGCCTGCTGGAAAGGAGGAAATCAGCTCTTTTCCCTCCTATGTAGAGAAATCCAGTTCCCCCCCTACTGTGTGCTTCTTCCCCGTGAGAATCCCTGGTTATTCACATAAAACGCTTCACCTCTGGTCCCCAAACATGTAGGCCTTTCCCCCACACCCAGAAATTCTCTGTGACACCTGCTGGGTGCCTACAGTTGAACCCCGTTCTGACATTGTCAGCCCAGAGAATGTGCCAGACCCCATAAGTTAGGGGCTCAGGTCCCACAAGACCACCTTGGATGCCAGTTGCCAGTCCAGGTTGTCACCTGTGCTTCAGACCAACCAGCTCTAGATGGAAGGTTCCAGAGCCCCTCCTTGGGTTCTATGAATATGTTAGGGCGGCTCATAGAGCTCACGGAACCAGTCTGTTAAAGGACAGGATGAAGGATACAGACGATCAGCCACACGAGTGGGTACACGGGGTGAGGTCTGGGAGGGTCCTGAGTGCAGGAATTTCTGTCACTGTGGAGCTGGGGTACCTTGTACCCCCCTGTGGATGTACTCACCCACCCGGGAGCTCCCCAAAACCCCTACTACTGGGACTTCCTCATGGAGGCAGGATCGATTAACTGTTTCTGGTCCCTCTGCCCTCTCTGGGGGTTGGGAGGTGGGAATGAAAATTTCAGGTTTCTAAACATGGCTCAGTCTTCACTGGTGAGCCGCCCTTCCTGGAACCCCCGAGAGCTGCTCACTAGAACAGGAGATGTTCCTCTCAGGAATTCACGGGTGTTTCAGAAGCTCTGTGCCAGGAACAGGAACCAGGGGCAGAGACCCAATATGCTTTTTTTTTTTTTTTTTTTTTTTTTTTAACCTCATACCTATGCAATTGGGAAAGTCCCTGGCAAAAAGGGCAACGAGTCTTTGATTTCACAGTTCTGGGATTCCTATCCAACTGGTTTTCTAGGGGAAAAAAAGCTTCATTTAACTTTTCCATGGGCGATTCCATTTTTCTTAAATTACTCTTTCTCTCTGCTTGACTGAGGTATAACTGACAAGCAGAGCTGTAAGCCAGCTGAGGCGGACACCGTGATTTGCTGTATGGACAGACAGTGAGGGGACCCCCACCAAGTTTATTAACACGTCCACTGGATGGGTACTTTGAGGTCACAAGGTCCAGAGCATAGCTTCAAGAATATTTTGTTGTCTAACTCCTGGCTCTTCTTTAAAATTTGAGAACCACTGAGATTCTCAGAACAATGATAGCCATGAGATGCCAACTAGAGCATTACTGTTAATAGAAATCCCCAAGGGAAACAGAAATCTAAAAGTCTTGGAAAATAATTCTATTATTCAACCATAGGCCAACTGCAACATTGAGAAGAAATCAGAGAAAAATACTTTCCTCAAACAAACCAACTAAATCAGGACTGAGTTGAAGTAATACTGATTCAGAATAACCTTAGTATCTGTCATTCTAAAACCTGAGCTAGTTTTACCTGATACAGAGATTGCTAAAATAGCTGGTGGACTTGGTAAGGGACTTCTGAACTTTATTCAAAGAATTATTTAAAACTTAACAGGGGGCCTTCCTGGTGGCACAGCGGTAGCAGTGATGCGAGTTCGATGCCCGGCCGGGGGGATTGCCACATGGCGCGGCAGACCTCTCCTGCCTTTCCTGGTGTTCCCCTCAGCAGTGTATTTCTGTCGATCTACCTGTTCTGCTCCCCACTCTGTCTCTGGTGAACCCTCTTGCCACCCCACGCCCCAGCTTGTATGCATAAATAAACAAATCTTTAAAAAAAAGTTTAATCTCTAAAAAAAAAATCAAAAAAATAAAACGTAACAGGCAGGTTTTATTTGAAGTTTAACAAGAAAAAATTGGGCAGTCAGAGAGTGGGGAAATTGTGAGCATCTAGGGTTTTACACTGAAGACTTTACATCCCCAGTTATTAGATGGCTATGGAATTCTGTCATCTATTCTGGCTTGTGCCAAAATAAGGGAAAGTAACAAAGGCCGCCCGACCATGAACCGTGACCTACCGCCACCACACACTTGCGGCTCAGGCAGCAGATGCTGAGTCCTGCTGTGGCTGGCACCAGACAGTGACGAGGTGCAGGAGACACCCGCCTCCTCCGAGGGGCTCGTGGTGGCCTGGGGCGCACAGAACAAAGCTGGGGTCTTTAGAATGCGGTGTCCTGCTTCCCTGGCAGAACAAGCACAGGGCACCATGGGGACACCAGGCGACGCCAGCCTGGACTAGGACTTCTGGGATGAGTGGGAATCCACCAGGGATGCCCAGGAAGAAGTGGTCTCCGGAGAGCGCCATCAGGCAAAGGCAGAGCATGTGAGGGTGCCTGGGCCAGGCGGAAATGCTGCCACATGCGGGGCAGGGGAGACGGGCCCTCAATACACTCCTCAGTGAATGAACGTGCCAAGACGCCCCCATTGACAAGACATTGTGGTTCCTCAGCTGTGTTCTCAGTGTAGCTGATGGAGAGAAACTGAAATTCCGTCTCGAGTTCTATTTGGTTATCTATTTAATGTTTCCCTGGCAGAGCCAGGAATGACAGACAGACACGGAGGTCCTGGTCAATAACAGTCTGTCACAGGTCACGCCCCAGGGCCTGCCTTTCCTGGCGGGCCTAGGGCTCTGGACAGGAGGGGAGGGAGGTGCGGTGTGGGGTGTCTGGAGAAATAGACCCCATACGGCGAACTGAACTGCATTCCTGTCTTTGCTCAACCCTCAAGTTCCTCTGCTGCCTGTCTGTCTGTCTGTCCATGTGGGAGATGTCTACAGTGGAGCGAGTCCTGGACCTTTGCTGCAGGTGTGAGCTCTGTTCCTGGGTGTGTCGCGCACCACTGGGAGATGGCACTGCGAGGACACAGCAACCCCGCCCAGAGGTGCCCAGGCTGGGACCACAGGCCACAGAGCATCTTCAACTATCCTGCCTATCTCGGGATGCTGGAAGTTTCCTTTGCACCAATTAAGCAAATGCTCATTTATTAGCAATTTTTCAGTAACCTCCAGTTTCTTTGGATGCCTGTTCTTTGTCCTGGATATTTCTAAGTGACAAGTAAAAATATCTGTTCTCAGAGCTGTATGAGATAAAAATGTTTGCTCTGAAGGAGAATGAACTTGTGATTTAATAAGCATCATTTTAAAAATGATATCTTAAATAGAAATACAGTAGTATGTGAATTCAAATCTGACACATTCACTGAGAAAGTCTCTTTTCTCTGCTATAATACTTTTCATGCAGAGTTTAGAACAATAACAAGATCAACTTGGTAAATGGAGGACAATCAAGACAGAAACGTACTTAGAATTCTGAGAGAGGGCCATGTCCTAAGAAGAAAGTGGTTGCAGTGAGTTGGCAAGAAAAGAAACACCTACAGATGATTTCTCCAGCGCAATAGGTTAAGAGGCTCATACCTTAGTCAGCTGGGGGGACATCTCTCCTTTCTATTAGTTCTCCTTTACTGACTCTTTGACAGCTATTAAACACCTCCAGCATTGCAATCACTATTTTTCCGAACTCACTGCATCATCACACCTGTAAGATGGGCACTATTTTTAATCCCATTTTACAAATGAAGGAATGGCGGCTCAGAGAGGCCACAGGACTTGTGCAAGATCGCAGAGCGAGCAGGTTGCTGAGCCGTGAGTCCACCTCATGTCAGCCTGACAATGCTGAGTTCATCAGTAAGTGAGGAACCACATCTATGTGAGGTCTTCCCACCCACCCCGCACAATCCTACTTACGACACCCCTTCTGAGGGACTGTCCTATCCTGACTCGCCCAGTCCCAAGCACTATCGTCCCCATGGGGGTGATGGGAACAGGCACAGGGCAGCAAAGAGCAGCTTCCTGCAGCAGCTCATTCAAGGGTGTCCCACTCTGTGACCTCATCACTGATGACTTCCAAGAAGCAAAGAAATCAACAAGCTGCCCCCTGCCCCTCAGGGACCCAACTCACTGCATGGAGTCGATGATTTTCTTGGGTTCCACCTGGCAGGGATAGATGACTTCATCGATGTGTTTCAGGTTACAGTTGGAATAGGCTGTGGAGATGTGCACGAAGACCTCGAGCTTCAGCATCTGGCTGGCCATGAACAAGAGCTGCTGCGTGGCGGTCACGTTCAGCTGCACGGCATGCCTGTGGAAGACACGCAGAAGGAAAGACAGGAGGCCACTCAGGTTCCGCCCTGCGGTACACACCCATTGCTGGGATGGGCACAGGCCAGGAACAAAGCAGGGTGGAGTGCACCACTGGATGTGTGGCGCGTTGCTGCCGCATCTGCACACACAAATCCTACTCACTAAAGCTCTTCCGCAACCAGAAGTTACTTGATTCTAAATCAATGGGAAGGAAAAAACCAGCATTCTGTGCACGTGTGAAGGGGCGCCTACAGCAGCTTTGGAAAGCCTAGAAACACACACAAGAAGCTAGACGGATGCCCCCAAAACATGGCGGTGAACAGACGCTAGGATCAGGCTCTCCTACAAAAAATCGATTCTTGGAGAAAAATATCCCTAACTTTGAGAGCTGTCTCAACGAGAACCGGATACCCTACGCAATACAATCGACCCTGGGGGTGCTTTGGACTTATAAATAAACTGAAGAGTCGGAGTAAAGAGAAGAGAGGGGACTTCTAATCCCACACAAAGGAGGAGCAGAGAGGAGAGACGGGCGGACCAGCTCCCCCTGAGAGCCACTGAATACAAGGCGGCTGCACACTGGCACCCTAGAAACTAGGTGAGGTGAAACGCTGATCAACAGCTACCCACAACCTCCACCCCTGCACCCCTTTGTGGAGTAGCAGGCCCCAAGCAGCAGAAAACAAACTAAGACCAGGAGCTCCCAACCCCCCCCACCAGATAACCCCAGGGGCAGGAATAGCCCCAAGCAAACATCGGAGGAAAGGGGGGGGAGAGGGGAAAAAGAATAGAAAGACTCCAAGCAAGGACTAATGACAGCAGCAAAAACAAGACAACAACATATGTCGCTGGAAAGGAGGGGCTGAACCCCAGCAGGGGACCCAACCAGAAACCCCAGAACCTGGGAGCAAAAGGACTACAGAACTCCAAATTCACATCACCCCAATACGTTATTTTCTTTATTATTTTCTTTATTATTATTTTTATTTTTTACTAGTTTATTATTATTATCCCTTTTATTCTCTTTACGACTATTTTATTTTATTTTTTACTATTTTATTATTATTATCCCCCTTTTTTATTATTATTATTTTTATTTTTATTTTTAACTTTTAACTTACCTTTTTCTCTTGGTCCTGCATTCCTACTTTTCTTTGTCTCCTTTCCCCTTTTCTTTCCTCTCCCTGTTTTTTTCTTTCTTTCTTTTTTTTTTCCTCTTTTCCCCTTCCTCTCTTTTCTTTCTCTGTTACTACAAACCACCCCTTCATCTTCGCTAATTAAACTCGGAACCGGAAACACACTGGAGACACGCCACGAGAAACACAAAAATTCAACAAAGAATAATAAGAAAAACCAGAAGCTATCTAGTCACAGCCAAGGCAACTCAGACACTAGGGA
>PVIJ01021762.1:0-17740 GCA_004024925.1 Scalopus aquaticus
TTATCATGATTTCCTTAATCATGATTCTAAATTCTTTATCTGTCATAGTGAGAAGTTCCACTGTGTCATTGTCCATGGATTTCGGTGCTTGATTATCTTTTTGTTCCATTTCCTTTCCTTGAGGGCTTGCTTGGTTGCTTATATTTTTCCTTCTCCCTGTTTGTCTTCTGATTTGTTGTAAGTGTTGGGAGATTGTGGCGCTGGTGTTAGCAGGCATCTCTTTGGGTTCTCCTTCTTGTATGTCGAGGAGTGGTGATCTAACTGTTTCTGTCCCTGTTAAGCCAAACCCCTGGTGGTTGTGGTGGTTGGTGTTCCTAGAGCTAGCTCCACTCGATTCCAAGTACCCCAGTACTGGGGTCTGTGGCTGTTTTGCTCTTGATCCTTATAAGCTGGGGAGGATGAATTTTTAAGATTTTTTTTTTTAGTGGATCCTGCTGAGATGGTAGTTGTAGGTTTAGTTTAAGTGGTCTTCTGTAGTCTTGCCCCTGAGGTCTTGGTGTGTTTGGGTGGCCCAACTGCTGGAGTTTTGTCCCCTTTCAGGTGTCAGATGCTGCTGCCTTCAGGTTTATTTCTGTCTCTGTCGCTGCTTGTATTCTTGTTGTAGATCTTCCTGTTCTTTCTCTCCCACTATTTCCTCCAGAGTTTACTAGAGGCTGTCACCACTTTTGGGGTCGGGTCTGGTGAGGAGAAGTCTTCCAAGGCCGGTCCTGTGGCTCTGCACCTCTGATTTCACCCCTATCAGCTCGCCTCCACTTTACGGTGGGGGTGGGGGGTGGGAGCAGGTGGCTGTGTGTTGACTCTGGCAGCTGTAGCTTCGTGTCCCGCCAGGAATCTCCAGCTGTTCCAAGCTCTGCCGTGTATTTGCAGGCCCTATCGCCTCTCACGCGCCTGGGAGGCTGCGGGAGCTTGGCGTGGGCGGCTGTGGGGCGGCAGCAGTTGCGCGAGCAGCTTGAGGGGGGTGGCAGCACGGGGGTATGCACCTGGAGGTTGGCGGCTGGGCGCGCACTGCTGGAGGGTGGAGGCGAGTGGAGGCGCGCTTGGCTGGAGGGTGTCGGCGGTGCCGGCACCAGGCTCGCCCACAGTTGTGGGGTGGGGGTGCAGTGGAGCGCGCACGACTGGAGGTCGGCGCAGGGTGGGCGCGCTGCTGACTGCAGCGGCAAGGTGCGCTCGCCTAGAGGGACCGGAGGGTGGGGGCGTGTACCGGAGGGTGGGGGCATGCCGGCGTCAGGTGCGTGAGGGGCTGGAAGGCTGGGGCACTGGCGGCGGAAGCAGCTGTGGGGCCGGGATGCAGCTGGAGAGCGGGAGCGTGGCTGTTTGCTCGGTGGGTGGGCGGGGGCGTGGCGGTGCAATGCGCGCACACCTTGAGGTTGCCCTGCCCTAGCTCCCTCTTCCGCGCCGGGCAGAGCGGGAAGTTCCAACCGAGAGCGGCCCCTGCTCCGCCCCTCTCTTCCGCCTGGAGGGAGGCTGCGGCAGCCTAGCCCGCCGTCTCTATCTGTGGGTTATGAAGCTGACCGCCCCCTGCGGCAATTCTCTGCAAGCGGCACAATGGAACTGCCTCGGGAGCTCTCGCTCTCTTGCACGGGACAGGACAGAAAGATCCTATGGCGTGCGGTCCAAGTCCTGTTTCTCCCGCACCTGTAGCTGGGAGTTTCTTTTCTCCCCACCGCGTTTCCTCCAGTGGTTAGCTACCAATAGTGTCACTGAAGGGGTGGGTAGGCCACTACCCCAGAGTTCCGTTCCAGAGAGGAGCTAGAGTGCTGGCTCCGTAATGGAGGTGGGGGGAGGGGCCACACCGCACCGCGGCTGCCCAGGGCTTTGTCCCGTGTCCCACCAACTTTTCCAGTGCACTCTGCCCTTTCCAGGGCTCTGTTGCTACCTGGAGGGACTGCTGGTGTCAGTCTCGGGTTTTATCACTCTGCCATGCCCGGGAAAACGCCTCTGCCCACCTTTTTTTTTTTTCCTGGGTTTCCTCAGGTGCCTCTCGTCTTGGTGTGCTGGTCCAGTTTTGTGTTGAGAGGAGGGGAGAGGGGATCTGGTGGTTCTTTCTTCTCCTTAGTCCGTCTTTTTAGCTTCTTTCCAAGTTCTACTCACCCGTGAGGGTGTTAGATTTATGTAGCGTTTCTGAATCTTCTCTGGGTTTGGCTGATGTCACTTTATCGGCGGCTTTTCTTTTGGGAGAGTCGATACTAGCGTCCCTTCACCGCCATGTTGATGACGTCGATACCCTTGATATCTTTACACTTTTAACATGAGAACAAAATGGTAGTTACAGAGAGGAAGAGGAAGAGGGTGGGGGTGGGTAAATCAGAGACACAGAACCGGTCTTTAGGGGTGTCCATAGTGTAATATATGCAGGGGCTGAATTACAATTCCTATGAGTACATAAGAAACCCACAACTTGTTAAAGATCAGTGTTACTTCAATTTAAAAAAAAAAAAACTATGAAATTTGAAATTAATTTTCCAGCAGTTTGTGACTAAATTATAAACATGAATTGAACTTTGCCAAACTCTTTAATTCTAATGACTTCTTTGGAGATACAGGTGTGTGCATATAGGAATTATATATTTAAATTATGTAATTACAATCTGTTTCTTCCAATCTGATCCATTTTCCCCTTGCTCCCATGGCTGGGAATTTGTACAGGAGGAATACAAGGCTGACAATAAGCAGATGTATCTGGACCCCAGGGACCAGAGGAAAACTTTAACCACTGCCTAATTATGGATGAGGTTTGCTGTGGTTTTCCTTTTTCATAAAAATACTTACATAGATTAAAGAAGTCCAATAGTTGGTATCTTATATTTTCAATGTTTGAGGCCTTCCTGGCCCTGTTCTCCATTATTTCTGCTGGTTCTCACTGGTTTTTTAAATACACTGATCATTTTGTCATAATTTCCCATTTACCAAAAAATGGCAAGGATAGTCTAGAAAGTTCCATGTATGCACCCTTAGTGTCACTTCCTGTGAACTGCACCTCCTCATGGCTGTGACACATTTGTCTAATGAAAAGCCAGCACTGGAGGGGTCGCTGCCCTGAGCCCAGCTTTTTCATTCTCACTCGTGATTCCAATAACATCCATTTCCTGTTCCAGCTTCAGCCCAGAGGCCACCTTGCATTTAGTCACCTGTCACCTGTTCCCTTCTCGTCTGGGACAAATTCTCCAACTTCCCTTGGCTTTCATGACCTTGCAGCTTGAAGGGGACAGATGGTTTGTGGATGTCCCCTGATATGGGTTGATTTAGAGGTTTACCTCATGTCTCTGCTGGGGTGATGGGGGCTAGGAGAGAAGGCCCAGGAAAAGCGCCCTTCCTGTCACTTGATGTCAGGGGATAAGTCAGCCTGACCTATGCCCAGTGATGTTCACCGAGGCCATTTGGTTAAATGGTGTTTGAAGGTCCAATACTCTAAAGTTACTGTTTTTCCCTCCTGCCTTTACTCGCCAAGGCTTCTTGCTGGTTTGCTTTGATGGATACAGCCCCGTACCTGGGGAAAATACATTAATGGGTAAAACTTAGGCCTTCAATGACGACACCAGCCCTGGGGGAGGGTGGTGTTGCTTGTTGCTGGGGATACTGGGTGCCTGAGGGCACGGACCCTGGGGAGCTGCGTCTGGAGGTTCCTGGGGACATAGGATGCTCTTGGTTTACCGGGACCCCAAGTCCCGGCCAGAGCTATTCCCCCCCTTCCTTCTCACCATGAAGATGTGAATGTTGTGGCCGGACCCCACTGGGCTCTCCAGCCCGTACAGACTCTTGATTTCAGTTGCTCTCAGGGACTGATTCTCTGGGACCAGCACAATCTCAGCCCCGAGTGGCTCCGGGCTTGCCGGCCTCCCTGGCCGCTCCTCTTGGCTTTTGCCCGGTAAATCCTTACTGTATTTTCAGGATTAATGGCACGAATCCTTCAAGGGTTAATCATATGTAAATGCATTTTCCTACTCAAGTTTTTTCAACAAAAGGCCATATTGTTTGTGGGTGTTGGAGGGTTTCATTCATTTAAAAATATTTGTTTTTTAGTTGGATGTCTTTTGATCTCTTGTCTCATTTGTCCATTCACTATATTGTGTTTTTTCTCAATCTAATCTGGTAAATCCTTCGATTAAAAATTTGTATTTTTCAGATAAAAATGTCTTTTATTTTTTGTAGTTTCAAATTCCCCCTGGAATGTGCAGCTTTCCATCTTCTCCATCACATGGTCCATTTTCTGTGGATGTTATATTTTTTTAAAGATTTGTTTATCTGTGGGTACAAGAACTAGGGTGTAGGCCAGAGGTGTGGGGTTGTGAGAGGATTCACCAGAGACAGATTATGGAGCAGAACAGGCAGATCGACTGAAATACACTGCTGAGGGGAGCAGTGGACAAGGCAGGAGAGATCTGCTGCGCCATGTGGGTCAGCTCCCTAGCCAGTGATTGAACTCGTGCTTCGGTGGATGCCCATAGCCTCTTCGGCTGAGACTCAACCTGTTTGGCCACCAGAGAGGCCCCATTTTCCAGTGGACTTTGGTCATTGTGTGCTCACACCATTCTGGATCACCTGTGCACCTGCTCCCACATGGCTTTTTCTCTTGCTTTGGTCCTATAATCCCATCCTATGATGACCCTACTAATTTCTTACTGAATGTCAGACATCTCTGTATAGTGGCCAGCACCTCTGGGCACTCTGATCCTCACAGGAGAGGGTGACTTATATCTGACTTGTTTCACGTAGCATAATCCCTTTCAGCTCTACCTCTGATGAACTTTTCAGTTCATCATATTTTGTACAGGAAGTAAGCATGGGTTAGTCTATAGTCTAGTTTTACATTCCCTACTACTCAAAAATCACATGAATTTTTTTCAAATACTCAAGTTCATGGATGCTAATTTCCTTGTATTCTATTCAATGGAATATTACTGTGGAATAGCTGTGAAGAAAAATGAAATAGTAGCACTTGGGCAAAATCGATAGACTGTGAGGTGATTGTGTTGAGTGAAATCAGTCAAAGGTGAAAGATTATGGATGGTTTTACTCATCTGTGGACTATAAATACCAAAAAGTGACTATACACAAACAATAGAAGGAATATAGTTTTGAACTTGGCCAAAAGGAAATAGGGGAAAGGTTAGAAGGAGATGGGGGGAATAGGCATGGGTGCTTTGGTGGAGAGGGAAAAATAGTAAACAACAACAAAAAAATTACTGAAGTAGAAGGAGTAAGGCTACAGCGTACCCTTGACCCCCTGCACAGAAAATCCCACTTCTAAACCTGAGGTTTTTTTCCTTTCATATTCTTCACATAATCCCTACCAAAGGAAAGCACAGATGAAATGAATTTTAAGAGAGCAAAGCTATATTAAGCTCTCTGTATAAATTTAAGTTTCCAAAATATGTATATAATCAGTATCACTTCACGAGAGATATGCTATTCCATTTTAAGTATAAAAACCAAATATGTCAAAATCCTAATAGAATACCTTCACAATCTTTTCTTCCTTCGGTATTTCCTTTCTTTCCCACAAGATGCTGTACTTAGTTCATCAGAAACACAAAACTATCAAAACCCTGAACACTTCTACTGTTGATAACCATCACCAAATGGCCAAGATGTGTACTCTTACCTCCTTTTTTAAAACTGTTCATCCCTTTCTCCCCTCAAATCCCCCATCATAAAGGTAGGCTGATATTTTATATTCAGCAGAGTTTAAATCAGAACAAAGTAATTCATATTGAGATGAGAATAAAATAATTCATACTAAGATATGAATGACTGAGATGCTAGCAGATACATATAAAGAGCATTGTCTTTAGATTCAAACAGGTCTAATTTTGAGCCCAGTCTTTTCTCCCATTTACTGATGGGGAGCTTTTTGAACTTCAAAAATATATATATAATTTGAGGGAAAAAACAGATTTGGAAATAGTTCCTTAGGTCCTTAGCTGTTTTCTTGTTTGGTTGTTTTTGTTGTTGTTTTTGTTTTGTGGAGTGGAGGAATAGAGTCTGGAAGTGGTGACCTTTGCTGTCCATTTCAACCATGTGACTTTGACAGTCAGATAACCATGGTTGTAATGGCCAGAGGGACAATCATTAGAGCTGTGCCAAGAAAAAGATCACCAGATCTACAAAGCTACTCTTGGTGGAAGAGTGTCGTGTTAATGTGGATTAAGATGAGGCAAAAAAGAAAGATGTCTTGGGGATGAGTTCGGGGATGGAGTTAGATGGTAAGGTCATTTACCTATCATATTTCACACTTTGTAGCAAAAGTTGTATTTATTTATTCATCTTTTTTTAACTATCAAAATGAAATTGACTTTTTTCACTTATTTCACATTTCAATGCCTAAGAGATATTTCTGTAGAAAATGTGGCATAATTCTGTGAAAATTCTTTCATAGACAATGGAGAGAAAATATGGAGACTAGTCCAAGTTTCCTCCTTTGATATTGGCCAGATGTTCTCAAAACCTATTTATGTGTAAGTTTTGATGTGAGAGACATAATAATAAATTTTATAAATAGTAATATAGTTCCACATATGGATAATTATAATTAATTTTTTACTTACACTTTTTATGCCATTGTTACCTAGAGAAACATAGCAGTAAAAAAGTAGAGCTGGAGAGGTTTTACTTCTCATCTAGAATTTTCCTATAAACATGCACATGCCTCAATATTGGCCATTAAAAAAAAAATCTCCCTGAACTATAGGGAAACCGAATAGGATAGAAACACTTGAGGAGGTGGGGGAAGGGGGAGGATAAGGGCACAAAGTGGAGTAGAAAAGGACACAAGGACCACGGAGATGGATCATGGCTGAATTTGTGGTGGGTTACGCAAGGGGAATACAAAATGTAAAAGATATAAATAACAATAAAAATACATGTTTTTAAAAAATCTCTCTGAGATGGAAGTTACGGGGTGCTGGTATTCACTGTGCCTGGGCAGGACGAGCTGCTGGAAGCATGCAGGTGAATTGCCCTTACTGGGAGCAACACCTTTCACTCACTGTCCTAGAAGGGAAGGCCAACGCACAGATAGAGGCACAGTGATATGTTTCATGATCAGAGGATACACTCTCTTGTTTCCATATTCTCACCCAAGTGGTGGGGAACAGAGTGATAGATTTTGAGGGTAGAGAAGGTGAAATGAATGAAAAAAGGGCAGGATTACTGAACGAAACTGAGTGTTTCCTTCAGTTTAGTATCATAAACTTAGAAAGAGCGTATTCAAGGTAATTTTATTGTTCTCGAGGCAGTTTGTATGCTAACCTGTTCTCCTCCAGGCTAGAAATTTGTAAAATTATTTCACTGGAGGCATATGTGAGCAAGGATGTTGAAGATATATTTAAGAGGCACATTTTAATAGCAGCTCAAGGACTTGACTGTATGCTAGAAGATAAAGAAACACACAAAGGAACAAACAGAGCAAAACAAAAATTCTTAACTATGATAATAAAGGAGTAGTGACAAAAAGGAATGGTGAAAGGGGTCTATTGAATGGTGAGGATAGAAACAGGACTTTTAGTGGCAAGCGTAACGTAGTATATACAGCTGTTAATTTATAACATTGTACATCTGAAACCTATATAATTTTATAAATCAGTGCTACTTGAATTTAAAATTTTTAATTTAGAAAACCAAATGGTTAAAAATCTAATTTGGAAATTAATTCAGTCCCATGTCTTACAGTTTCCAGTGTTGCTAAAGAGAAGTCTGCTGTCTTTCTAATTAATGATCCTGCTTTGCCTCTCTGAGACTTTCTGGTTCTTCTCTCTAATCCATTGATTTCTAAAATGCCATGATGTGCTGTGCCTTGATGTAAGTGCTGCTTTCATTCATTGTTCTGGCTACCTCACTGCCCTTTCAAATGGAGTGAATTTATTCCAAATTCACATAAATTTGATTTTAATATTTCTTTGATAATTTCCTCCTTTCTGCTTATTCTCTTCTATCTTTTTGGAATGCCTACCAGTTGTTAGGTGTCCTGGGTTGATCCTCTACAGACTTCCTTTCTTTTTTTTTCTTGACTATTGATTATCTCTTCTTTTAAATCCTGATTTCAATTCTTTTAAATACCTAGGGTGAGATTTTAAGATCACTGTTCATTCTTGTCTTAATTTTTTCAGGAATCTTCAGTGTTTACTCTATTCTCTTCCCTCTAACAATGTACAACAGTAGCTCCACACCCACCCACAATACAATTATTCTATATCCTTGCCAATACTACTTCTTTTTTTGTAAGTAATAGCCACTCTAACATCCTGTGTAATAGCACCTCTGAGATGTTACTTTTTATACCAGCTCATTGTGGTTTGGTCTTATTTCCCTGATTACCAATGTTGAGTGCCATTTCCTATACATTTTTTGTAGAAATGTATAGTCAAGTCCTGTGCCCATTTTTTAAATTAGGTTGCTTTTTTAAACTTTCAGTTGTAGGAGATTCCTATGCATTTTATATATTAACTCATTACTTGATTGATGACCTGCATCTATGTCCTCCCATTCCATAAGATGACTTTTCACCCTGTTAATAAATTCCTTTGCTGTGTAGTGTTTTTAGTTTAATGTCATCCCATTTGTCCAACTTTGGTTTTTTGGCCTGTGCTTTGGTCAAATCCCAGAAGTTCTTGCCAAGAAACATCATATTTTCTTTAAAATTTTAGTTTCCAAACAAAAGCAAAACTAGCAGGCAATATAAGTAGGAACACTCAGCAGGGGATGGGGTGGGGGAGGGATCAGAACAAGTGGGGCAAGAGCACTAGAGACTATGGTGTTGGTTCACAGGTGATTTAGTGGTGGGAACTCTACAGGAATAATATTAACAGGTTAGTTTTCTCCAAATTTATGTATAGGTTTACTTCAATTCCTATAAAACTAAAGATTTTCCCTGTAGGAATTGACAGACTGAGTTTAAAATATAGTAAAACCAAAAGACCTCGAAGAGTCAAGACAACTTTTCCTTAATGATTCTAAGACTTTCTATAAGCTATGGTATTCAAACTGATAGTCTATTGGCATAAAGATAGACAAATAGATGGATGATATAGAATAGAATGTTCAGGTAGACCCAAGTTTATACTGTAAATTTTTTCCCTATTTTCATCAACTTGGAACAAGCAAAAATTATTAGCGTACTAAAACTATTAACCACAAAAGAAAAAAAACTGATAGATATGACTTCCTCAAAATTAAAAATTTCTCCACATCAAAAGATATGGCTAAGAAAATGAAAGACAGGGGCCTCCCTGGTGACACAGCGGTTAAGCGCTGTGCTGTGGAGCTGTCGGCAGCCACGATGCGAGTTCAACGCCCGGACGGGGAGAATCCCACATGGTGCAGCAGACCTCTCCTGCCTTGCCCACTGCTCCCCTCAACAGTGTACTTCTGATCTGACTGTTCTGCTCCCCGCTCTGTCTCTGGTGAACCCTCTCGCCAACCACACCTCTGGGCTGTACCCCAGCTTGTATGTATAAATAAATAAATCTTTAAAAAAAAAAAAAGAAAAGAAAATGAAAGACAAACCATGGACTGGGAGAAATGTTCATAACTTTCAACAAACAAAACACTTCTTTCCATGACATATAACAGATTGCTAAACATTATCAAGTAAAAGACAACCCAGTAATATAAATGGGCCAAACTTGAACAATCTCATCACCAAAGATTTATGAATTACCAAAAGTATATGAAAATTAGGGGGCCTTGCTGGTGGCCTAGGGGTTAACAGCTACAAGTTTTAGAGGGGATACTCTTTTTTAGTACTCTGATATTTATATTCTCTTAGTTGTTAACAAAGAAACAGTTTCAAGCTGAGAATTTATTTCCATCCCATTGTTTTTCATTCCTCTGTTTATTTCATTTTGATTTTGTAGGAATACAAAATTTAACAAAATATACTGGCTACATGAGGATATCTTTACACTCTCTTAGATCAGGACAAGCTGGAGTTTTTCAGTCCTGTGCTGAAGTCTTCCTAACCTTCATGCTTTCTTCAATATCTTTGTTTACTGCTTCAATTCCATTTATTCCAGTTTCTACCCACAACCATTTATTTCACATATATTGGTTCTTCACATCCTATCCTTTATAAATATAATCTTACAGCTTTCACAAGCATCTCATAATGTTGTTGGCCATTTTCTCACATTATCCTTCCTCCCTAGGTTGTTCACAGAAGACCAGAGCCTGAATGAAACGGATGTCCATGCCCTATGTAGGCACTTCAAAACATATAAAGTGGAGATATCAGATGCCATACAAGAACCATATCCTTTCTTTGAAACCTTCTTTGACCGTGGGATCATCAGCGAAGAGATGTATGATGTGAGTGAAATTGTTATGTCACAATCTGGCTAACTGGCTGAAACTGGGTTATGCTTTGCTATCCTAAACCCAAAGTCAGGGTAGAGCTGTTAACTGAGGAGTCTCCTACGAGTGGGGAACCTTGTCAAGTATTGTTCCAAGTGTTTCTCTAAGAGAAAGGAGGAGGCATGTCCAGAGACAGTCCTGCTTCTGAAAGAGGAACGGGACAGTGTTGTCGACCAGAGTTGGGGTGACTAGCACTGGAGATAGGAGTCTTGGCATCTGGATTAACTTAGCAAAAGGCACCACTGACCATACAGACATGCACGTCTTCTCTCTGCCCTATGAACATGTTTTTCTTGGCCAAGTTCACAGAAGGAGAGAACCATCATCTGGCTTCCTGGAGCCCTTCGAGTCAAGTCAACAATGGGGAAAGGGCAGGGTTGTCCAGCCAGAAAAACATAGCACCTTAAACAATTGACCAGGTTCTTTAAGGGCTCCACAATTGTTTAAGGGGGAATCCACTTTTATTCTTCAAAATCTCTTCTTACATGAAATGTAAATGACGCGCAAAGAGATCAGATTCACAAGTGGATATTTTTAAGAAAGAAGGATTTTCTTGTTGCATATAGTAACCAAAAAATATACAGAGGTTCTAGAACTTTCCATGAGAAGATACATACAGGGAGAGTAGGAGTACATGAACACAAAATCATTTTGTAGAATTCTGTTGTAACATAAAAGTGTGTGCATATATTTTCTCCACTCAATATTTTTTAAGGCTTGCCGAGAATCATGTAGAAATCTGGTTCCTGTACCACAAGTGGTGCGCAATGTCCTCAAAGAAATTGAGAAAAATTTTAACATGGAATGTCTGAGAGCATTGTTCAGCGAGGTCCACAGGAGGGAGTACCCAGAATTAACATCTGTTCTTCAAGGCTTTGACCGAGGTAACTAGATTTATTACTTTTTGGTGTCCAGGGCCATTCTTTTTTTTTTGACAAGTGTATATTGAGCTCCTACCATGTGCCACACACATAGCTGGGCAGGGGGGACATGTTTATTGTGGGTTTTGGTGGGAGCAGGGGTTGCTGTAACCCCTCCCCTAGGAAAGCTCGATATAAATGCAGCTACATTCGGGGGTCCAAGTTACACCAGGGTTTTTGATGGAGCGTGACAGACCCGCACCTCCACCCTCCTTTATAGGTATTTAATGTGTTATTTATGCTGTGTATACTTTTATCTTTCCTAGAAAATTTTTTATTCCAACACAGTTTGTTCTCCCTGGAGAGCTCCAGAGAAGCCAAAACAACATCTCAAGAAAAGTGGTCTCAGGTCCCCAGAAGGGCCGACGCCCTGGGGTCAGGCACAAGCGTGAGGGCATCTGGTGTGTCTCCAAAAAGAACAGTCTACTCGGCTCACTCAGGCTGGGGGAGCTGACTGACAGAGCTAAACTTCCCGCTGATTTTGGCAGCTGAAGCTGATCAATTTCAGGTTTCTACTGGGCAAGGAAGAGATTCAGGTGTCTAAGCAGATGCAAACATGTGGCTTGTTGATTGGGGTGAATAGTTGCACTTTCTAATAATGAACAAAATAATTTCTACAGCAAGTTGGGAAAGGAATAAGGAAATCAAACATCTAGTCGCAGATTTCACCTCGGTGTTATCTGTGTGCAGAACAGGTACGGGCACGGGCACAAGGGAATGGCAGCTACCTCTGGGGCCCACATCTGGGGGTTCTGCTGCTCAGCATGGGCTGTGGGGACCCCTCCCTGGCCAGTGTCCATATCCAGGGCTCCCCACCTGGGGGACCTGGTCCTGGACTCACCACCACCCCTGTCCCCAGGGGAAGTCACTATTGCTGCCTCCTGGACCTTGCTGTCCACAGAAGCCGCCCTCAGGGGCAAAGCCAGGAGGGAGGGAGCCGCGGCCTGGAGCGAGACGCCCTCTCCTCTGGCCACCCCCACCTCATGCAGGGACAGAGGCCCCACCTTCCCCCCTCAACACAATGCCAGCCCTCGGCCTTCCTCTGCCTTTCTGGGCACTTCATACTCCTGAGTTCCACCTCATTCTGTCGCAGTGAAGGCGCATCATGGGGTGACAAAGCGTCCCCGCCACCGCCTGGGGCAGTCCCAGGAGATGCTCCTGCATCAGCCCTGGGGCAGCGCCAACCCCACAGCCTCCGAGAGGCCTCCCCTCCCTGACTCCTGCAGAGACCCACCCCGGGCTTCTCGGTGCTGCCCCGCCCCCCCCCACTCCCCCCCCACCCCGCCTTCCGCGGGTCTGACCTATGGCTGGTGTCCTGGGCCCCGGGGGACGCCTTCAGGGCCCTGGCTCCGCATCCCTGGGGCTTCCAGGGCAAATGGGCTCACTGCTTGTGGCCTTTGGGTCTTTCTTTTGTCCCCGGGACCCAGGCCCGGCCCTGGAGGACTGTCCAGCTGCCCTCATGCCTCTGGCTCATGGATCTAGGAGCCAGTCACCCCCTGGGCCCGATGAAGCCCACACTGCCCTCTGTAACCACCTCTAAGCTCTTGTGCTCTCTTCGTGCTCACAACTCTCTAGGGCCCAGGCCCCCCACAGAGGAACCCCCTCGCTTTCTTCTTATGATTAAATAGTGCCCAAAGCACCCCCTTCCATTGTTATTTTGATAAGCGCTTTCTGTGACAACTGCACGATATTTATGAGACCCACTGGGCCCACCCCCATCCACCCTCACGGCGGAGTGGCTCCTCTTTGCATGGGAAACATGAAAGGGTCCCGTTTGGGTCTGTCTTTCTGTCCCCGGGACTGCAGGGGGCTTTGCTCCGAGGATGGCAGCCGCGTGCCCAGGACCCGAGGCCTGGAAACTCCTCACACGCACTTGGGGCTGTCCGATCTCTGATGAGGGTCTCTCACGGCCTGTTCTCTCTCCCTCTTCTCAGTTGTCAAACAGGCTTCTGGTCACCAAGTTCACAATGGAGAAGCGGGGGCAGAGAGGCCTGACATTCAGCGAAGCCTTGAACAAGGTGATTGCCAGCAACCAACACTGATTCTCTTCTGCTGAAAGGCAGAGGAGAAAGGGGTTTGGAGTTCCTATTAAAGACTGTGAATTGGGGAGGAAATTTGGGCCATGGAGAAGGCAAGGGTGGGGCGGTACCAGCACCCCCCCAGAGGCTGGATCCCAGAGGGTCAGTGGACAGGGCACTGCTGGCACCTTAACCAAGACAAAGGAACAGAACAAACCGGACTCACAGAGAATACCTGCGGGGAGTGCCTTTATCTGGAAAGTTCCTTGTAGGAGATGAGTGTGAAGTGTGAAGGTGAGAACCTGGGCCCAAGCTCCCATCCCAGAGGAAACCCTTGGCAGCGGCAGGAAAAGGGACTGGTTGAAACATGGGTGCCGTTCAGGAGCATGACTATTTCAGGGGCAAGGTGGTTACGGAGAGACAAGCAAGGAAGTGGCACAGCTGTGAAAGAGGAAGTGGGTGCTCAGAGAGAGGAGGAAGGAGGGGGTGAGAGAGAGGAAAGATGGGGGTAACTGACACAGTGAGAATAGCCCTATTGTAAGAGCTCCTTTGTATTCAGGGGTGCAGAGGTGGAGGCTACATTTGGAGGGGAGCACTCCAACTGCATGGTTAGTGTCAAAAGACCAGGCATTGGGGGGCATGGGTGAGCTCAGTAGCCTGTGAGATGAATACAGAGGATGAAAATAAAGATTGTAAAAACAACCAAAATATCAAGATCAGATTGGAAGAAACACACTAGAAGCAAAGAGAAACCAGAACAGAAGTGGCTGGAAAGAGGATTCCTTCAATAAAATGAGGTCAGCCACAGACGCACAGAAACATACATGGAAATGAGATACACACAGTGGGTAATAAGTAGGAAGTAAAGATGTGGCACAAAGAGAACTATGGAGAATTAGTTAAAAGGAACATGCCAGAGAGAGTGGCCAGTGTACCGGCAGAGAGATGGGATGGAGAGTTGTGGCATCTGAGATATTCACAAGACAAATGCTACTTTTGCACATGGTAGGAGAGGGGGATGTTTCACCATAGCCGTGAGTTTTCTGGGTAAGTGTCCCCAGGTATTAAGATGGCCAACTTAACTCACCCAGATTACAAGAGACCTCACCTGACAGTTTATTCACTCTAATGGCTTCCATCACCATCCACACTCTAATCTTTTCTATACATCCTTCCCTAGACCAGCTCTGTCCTCTAAGCTTCCAACTCATTCATTCAAGGCAGAAAGACCTCTGACCAAGGTCCTGAAGGTCCCAACTTTTTCCACTTATTGATAGATGTTCTTGTTCAAGACATTCAAACTCAACACATCATCTTTATTCCTGAAACTAGCATCTTCTTCCTCAGAGTTCTCTACTTCTAACACACACTCTTAATTGTGCCATTCATCAAGTTTTAATTCTCAGCAGTATCTCTGACTGTGCCATCTCCTCAATCAACAAACCCATTCTGTCACCCTACCTCTATTAATTCTTCCTTTGAAATGTCTCCAACCTGTCCATTTGGAGTTTGTCTCTCCAAACTCAGTGCTTCCACTCCAATCCATAGCTAGGTCACTTCTTACTGGAACTCAAGTTCTAGGTTCATATTAATCCCTCTTCTTCTAATCTTGCTCCTACCATTGATCTTATAAAAAATGTTCTCCTACATGAAATCCAATATCCTTCACTATTCTTTAGGATTAAGCCCATTCTTGTTCACGTGGTCTTCAAAGCAACCTACCTTGGGGTTCCTTACTCTTTCTCCATGCTCACCGTTCACTCTCTGACTCCACATTCAGAGACACTAGACTCCTTTTGGTTACTTGCATTTGCCAAATTAGACCTTGTACATGCTTCTCAATCCACCTGGGCTTATTGTCTTGGCCTTCTTTCTCCTTGATCTAGGTAACTCCTGCTTCCATGCTTCATCATCTGGAAGAGACCCTTATCTCAAGCAAGACTAGTTCTTCCTGCCTTAATGTCTCCCAGAGTACCCTTTGTGGTGATGAACTAACAATCTCCGCATTTCAGTATGTGCACTTGTTTATTTGTCAGTTACAGACTTGCTCATACAAATTACAGTTATCACCCCTTCTGTAATCTTCTGCCCAGAGGTACTATCAGCCCCCATTCCAGCACCTGGCACATGAGGGGGGCTTAGAAAACTTGTTGAATGAGTGAAAATATTGTTCATTCTCTGTATTCCAACATCTGGAAATTTGGCAAAAGTTCACTTATTATAGTATTTAATATGGAATATTTTAGAAAAAATATTTTAATAATTGAATCCTATATACATACATGTGCTATAGATAATATTTCTGGAAAAGAATAGCCTCACATAAAAGCAAATACCAACATTTGTAAAAACGTCATCACTGTATGGATAGGTGAAACATGTCAAGAAAAAATAGAAAAACAAAGATCCAGATTGAGGGCCAAGAGAAAGAGATTTCAGAGCTAGACCCATTCTTCGATGTGGGAGTGGGGGAAAGAGGGATGTTTGGAAAGGAGGGGGCAAAATGCAAACTCTTTACAGATCACAACTTAGGAGCAGAGCTACATGGCCCTGAAAGTGAGAGGAGCTCCCCTGCCGCGGGTTCTTCGCGAGATGTGCAGAGAGACCGAGAAGCAAGGACTGGAAGGGACCAAGCCCCTGGCACCTCAGGTGAGGCTGCTCGGTGTCAGGCTGGAAGTGGTTGAGCCGGTGCCTTGAGCCCAGGCGTGTCTGTGGTAGGTGAGCAGAGGGAACAAAAAGCAGCTCGCCCATGGTGGGGAGTCAGTTATGAAGGTGGCAGGGGTGGGGTGTCAGGAGGCTGACATCAGAGTCCCCTTGTCCTGCTGCACTTGGTCTGAGCGCATATTGATGAGGAACAGTCCGGTCCATGCCAGAACCCTGTTCTCTGTGCTTGGCCTCACCCTTTGAGCAACCACAGGGAGGCCGGAGATCATGATGAAGCCATATTGAACACAATGGGCCCTGTTGCTAATACTTGGATGGTGCAGTGGAAATGCACTGATATAATCAGCATCATCTCATCTACTGTATTAGCATATGAGTACTGACATGTTGGATTTATAATGACTTCCACCCTTATCCACGAAACCAAGGAATTCAGCTGTTCTGCTGGAGTTAAGAGTGCCCACTCTCTCACAGCCTTGGAAAGACCTCAAAAGACAAAAGGTACTGGTACTGGAGGTGACATCATCAACATGGCGGTGAAGGGACTCTAGTATCAACTCTCCCAAAAGAAAAGCTGCCTATAAAGAGACATCAGCCAAACCCAGAGAAGATCCAGAAACACTACATAAATCTAACACCCTCATGGGTGAGTAGAACTTGGAAAGAAGCTAAAAAGACTGATTAAGGAGAAGAAAGAACCACCAGATCCCCTCTCCTCTCCCCTCCCCTCAACACAAAACCGGACCAGGAGACCAAGACGAGAGGCACCTGAGGAAACCCAGAAAAAAAAAAAAAGGTGAGCAGAGGCATTTTCCTGGGCACCGCAGAGTGATAAACCTCGAGACTGACACCAGCAGTCCCTCCAGGTAGCAACAGAGCCCTGGAGAGGGCAGAGTGCACTGGGGAAGTTGGTGGGACACGGAATAAAGTCCCGGGCAGCCACGGTGTGGTATGGCCCCTCCCCCCACCTCCATTACGGAGCCAGCACTCTAGCTCCTGTCTGGAACAGAACTCTGGGGTAGTGGTCTACCCACCCCTTCAGTGACACTATTAATAGCTAACCACTGGAGGAAACGTGGGAGAAAAAAAGAAAAATCTCCCAGCTACAGGTGCGGGAAAAACATAGGACATAAACCGCACGCCATAGGAACTTTCTGTCCTGTCCCATGCAAGAGAGCGAGAGCTCCTGAGGCAGTTCCACTGCGCCGCTGGCAGAGAATTACCGCGGGAGGCGGTCAGTTTCATAACCCACAGATAAAGACTGTGGGCTAGGCTGCCGCAACTGCCCTCCAGGCACTGGAGAAGTGCGGAACAAAAGCCGTGCTTGGTTGGCACTTCCTGCTCTGCCCCGCGCAGAAGAGGGAGCCAAGTCAGGGCAACCCCACTGAGGCAAGCCAAAGCCCTCCAGGCGTGCACTCCCCGCACTGCCACAGCCCTGCCCTCCAGCCGTGCAAACAGCTGCGCCCTGCCCTCCAGCCGGCCAACAGCCTCACCCCCGCCTGCCCTCCAGCTGCCTGCACTGTCCGCGGCCCCGCCCTCCAACCCTGCGTGAGCGAGCACAGCCACACCCCCACCCTCTGGTCGTGCGTGCTGAGCCGCTGCCGCCCTCTAGCAAGTAGAACCAAGAACCATGCCTGCCAGCACCAACAACACAGGAATGCAACGATCAGAGCAAAGCAGAAGGCCAACAACAGGAAGAAAAAAAATTACAAATGACCCTCAAAACAATTCACCACAGAAAGAAAATCCTTCTTCAGAACCCAATAATATGGACATAGAAGATTACATCTG
>PVIJ01021763.1:0-17722 GCA_004024925.1 Scalopus aquaticus
GAGAGAGAGAGAGAGAGAGAGAGAGAGAGAGAGAGAGAGAGAGAGAGAGAGAAAGATTTACTTGACCCATTGGAGTCTCAGGTTCATGTGTAAAATGAGGATCAGATTGCCTAACTTGAGGGGCTGTCAGAAAGGTTAAGTACAGTGATCTGAGCACATGCCTCATTCAGTGGTCCATAAAAATAGTAGCGACCTGCGTCTTCTCCCTCATCTTAGTTCTTCTCCCCCCGTCTTAGTTCTGTCCCCTGAGCTGACAGAAGAATCTGTCCCTTCCCATGGGAAAGCCCTTAGATTCATGAAGACCATGACCCCACAATGTCTTACAGCTCCACTTAGATGTTAAACACCCTGGTTCTGTCTATCATTCTCCTGTCATTTTTGGTTGTCAAACTCTTGGTGATTGAGTCGCCTTCCTCAGCAGATATTCCATTTGAGGATGATTCAGGTGGACTCTGAGACCATCCTGGCAGAGGGGAGGATGTGGCACACCCTTCGCCCTTCATCCAGATGAACCCCTGCTCCCAGCACCACAACCTGAGCGCCCCTCTCCCTGTGCCCCCTCCTCACAGTCAGGTGACACTGAACATGGTCTGTCAACTCCCTAGTCTTGTTCCCATGAGAGGGTATGTGTCCCTGTCCCCTCCTATCACAAGTGATATTTAAGCCCATTAATTTGTCGTTGTTTATGTTCCTCTTTCCTAATGAAATGTGCAAATACTTCCAAGTGCCTGTATTTCCTGATCTTAGTTTTTCATTGTGACATCCAAATCCAGAATAAAGTGGATCTGATCTATGAGATTCTAGAGGTCATCCAGGACAAGTCGGGAAATGTCTGCTCAGATACCAGAACTCAAATAGATTAAGTGAGGGACATGCTGAGTCCTCCACCAGGGGTCTCTTTAGGCTGAGACTGGGTTAAATCATGTCTAGGCTATTGAGGAAGGAATTATTGTTACTGCGCCTCTCTCTCTCTCTCTCTCTCTCTCTCTCTCTCTCTCTCTCTCTCTCTCTCTGCCCTGACATGGGGACCTCCATTGCCCATTTGCCTAAGGAAAATATCAATCAAGATGATCTCTAAGAAGCCTTCCAGCTTTACTCCAGATTCTGTCACAATTTGTAGCTTGTACTCAGAATCACAGAATCTCAGAAGAGGGTAAGAGATTGGGGATTATGTGGACTAATAACCCCACTGTTACAAATTCTGTTTCCTCAGGAGACCTCAGACGTGCAGCCCCACTGGTTCCTCCAGCCCCGACAGGTCAGTAGAGCCGTGAGAGACCACAGGCGCCAGGGGCAGATCTGGGCGTGCCCTGTGGCCTGGAGGGAGGGAAGAGACACTGCAAATCTCATGGGCCAGGCCTGGAGAGTGGATGTGCCCAGGGCAGAGTCCCTCCCATCCCCTACTCCTGCCCATGGAGCCTGCACCTCCACCGGAAGCCTCAGTGCCTCCTTCAGTAGCTGCACCCCGCATGCCCACTCTAAGGGAACGCGAGGCCAGATGCTGGCATGAGGGAGGCAGAGGCACTTTCCTGGCAGCCAAATGCATCACAGGAGGGGGCCAGGCTCAGAGGAAGTGATGGGGATGCTGGAGTGGGGGCAGGGGCGGAGGCTGCAGTGGGCACTGCTCTTGACTCCTGCAGCCTCGCCCTCACCCCCAGGCGCACCAAGGTCGGGACACTTCCTGGACCGGTTTCGAGAGCAGCTGGTGGCTCGAGTGACATCGGTGGACCCTGTTCTGGACAAGCTGCACGGGCAGGTGCTGAGCGAGGAGCAGTATGAGAGCGTCAGGGCCGAGGCCACCACGCAGGACCAGATGCGGAAGCTCTTCAGCTTCAGCAGGTCCTGGGACGGGACCAGCAAAGATCGCCTCCTCCAGGCCCTGATGGAGACCCACCCTCCCCTCATTATGGATCTCTGGAAGAAGGGGGACAGAGGAGGACATGGAGGGGCTCCTGCCCGCTTGGCAGATGACCTAGCACACCTGCTGTGAGTCCTGGCTCTCCTGGTCGCTCTTTTTTTTTTTTTTTTAAAGATTGATTAACTCAAAATACTGTAATACTTTTTTTTTTTTTTTACAAGCTGGGGTACAGGCCAGAGGTGTGGGGCGGTGAGAGGGTTCACCAGAGACAGAGTGGGGAGCAGAACAGGCAGATCAGAAATACAATGCTGAGGGGAGCAGTGGGCGAGGCAGGAGAGGTCCGTCGCACCATGTGGGACTCTCCCGGGCTGGGCGTCGAACCGGCATCGCACGCTGACAGATCCACAGTGCAGCGCTCAACCGCTGCACCACCAGGGAGGCCCTCTCCTGGTCGCTCTTGAGCCTCAGTTTCCTCATCTCTAAACAAGTGGCATCTGAGCTGCCTTCTCGCTGTTAATGTATGGGACTCTGGTGACCCCTCTGCTGAGCAGTGATATTCATGCCCGGGGGCCACCGAGGCTACCAGCTGCCCCCTGGGTCTCATGGCAGCTGCCCTGGTGGGTGACAGCACCTCAGGAAATGACTCTGAGGACCTGGCAGAACATCCCCCAGAGCCTGTGTGGTGTGGACCCTCCCTGAGCATCCAGAAGAAGGGGCAGGGGAATGGCACTGGGCACTTCTGGCTGAAACAATGCAAATGGACACCTGGGGGCTTTGAATGGTTTGTGATGTGAACAAAACCAGGTTTATTTTTTACTTGTCTATGTGGAGCTTGTATTTTCTTTGTGTCCGGTTGTTCTGTGCTGTCACTGAGGTCTAGGGAAGTCCTGGGGCCAGGAGAAGGGAGGCAGCATCGCAGGGAGTAGAGGCGAGGTCTTAGCTTAGATGTCTCCTCCCGGGAGACATGTCCTTACTCCTGGCTTGGGTCCCGCTGCCCTGTGCCCTGAGGCACCTGTGTCCACCCATCAAAGCATCAGCACGTGGCTTTATCACCCCTGCTTCACTGCTGGTTTTTTAAGTAACGATCACGAACTTTCCAAGGCCCACTGACCCTCAATGAACCTCCATTCTATTACAGATTCTGATGGGTTGCAAGCATGGAGGGCTTATTGTGGATCAGACAACAGGAGAGCGGCAGCGCCTGCCCTGATCACACTCCCAGCCTGAGAGTGATGGGGCTGGTTTCATGGGGTCGATCACCAGGGTGGGGCAGCAGGGAGCACCACAGGGGTTTAGGCTGTGCATAGAGGGCACTGCACACAGGATACAAGCCTCTTCATATTCACGTGACTCTTTAGCAACTTTGGGAAGGAGGGTTTCAGCAAGCTGATGAGTCCTCAGTCACTCCTGGTTCTCTGCCCTCCTCGTCTGTGGGGCCATCTTCTTTCAGCTGGTTCTGGAAAAATTAAACCTCTGTAAGGTGGAAGGTCTGTTTTGTTTTTTGTTTTTTGTTTTTTTCTGGAATACCCATTAGCTTGGGGCTCATTAACAGGCAGCTTATGCAAGCAAGGTCTAGGCCCAGTGTGCACGTGACAGTTGCACAAACTATTGACACATATTAGAAAAATTCTGCTAATACATTCACATACTGAGAAAAACCTGTCTGATATTTCAGGGAGACTAACCCCACAATTCCATGAGACAGTCTGCTTCCTGTATTTTCCCCTTTTACTTTATGCTAATTACAATATCTGCCTTGTTATTTGCTACCAAATTTTTTAAAAAGCAGCTGGACCTCCCTGGTGGGCTAGGGGTTAGGTCTCAGAGCTATCACCACCACAGTGGCCTGAGTTAAATCCCCAGCCAGGGAGATAACCCACATGGCACAGCAGACTCTCCTGTCTCGCCTGCTGCTCCCCTCAGCAGTATGTTTCAGAAGGTCCACCTGTTCTGCTCTCCATTCTATCTCTGGTGAATCTTCTCACCCCTCTCACGCCTCTGGCTTACACCCCAGTTCTTACACCCCTTGTTCACAAAATAAATAAATAAAATCTTAAAAGAAGATATTAAAAAGCAACTGCTTTTTATCTCTTTTGAAATTAGATAAGAACCTAATTAAATTAATACTATTTATGGTTTCCTTACATCACTACCATTTCCCGCACATGCAATATACCAGCTCTTTATTACAACATTTGGTTCTGTCGACTCCAGGTTCCCTGGACCCATATCAGGCATTGCCAGAGTCAGCCTGCTCCACTGTTATTAGGGACCAGTGGGCATTTGTACAGCATGAAACTGTGGGAGCAGCAGGGCAGGATGCTGGGTAGACACGGGACGGACACTGAGGATTGTGGGGGAGGGGGAGGCAGCCCGGGGATGCACCAAGTTCTAAGAAAAGACAGGGACAGACTGTGGGGCCAGGAGGAGGAGGCCTGCTAGTAGGGGAAAAGGTGGGGAGCATGAAAGGACAACCCAGATATTGATGGGTCCGTAAGAGGCAGAGCAGGCCCAGCTGGCAGGGCTCACACAGCCTCCGTGTGAAGGGCTGTGCCCTCATGCCCTGGATTCCCCAGGGACTGTGTCCAGGGGCACCCCTCTGCCTTCCCAACAGGGGCCCCCCTCGGCAGGCCTGGTCTATGGGCAGGGCCCCTCTTTGCCCAGCTGGTCAGTCCTTCCTCCTGAGCAGCTGCAGGCAGAGAGAGCTCAGGGAGCGTCAGTGTGCAGAGGAAGAGCTTTAGTGCTCTGGTCCTCCAGATCCCCCAGCACTGGTCCCCCAGTGCTCCTGGTCCCACCCAGGCCACCGAGCACACACCTGGCACCACAGAGCCTCTGGCCTCTGACTGGGGCAGCGTCACTGCGTCTGTTCATCTTCCCGGCACAGTGAGTTACTGAAGGGACCAGCTTGCAGCACCCCTGCCCCCTCCCCACAGGCAACACCAGGGGCTGCATCCCACTGCTGCACCCCTAGTCACACACACACACACACACACAAGTGCACCCTTGGGGCCTAATACAGCAGAGGCGCAGGGCACACACTCAACCAGTGTTTGCTGAATTTAACCAATGAATAAATTCCTAAGTTATGATACTCTTTAGAAAGTTGTTTAATTCTTCCCCACCCCCAGTCTCCCATACAATCCTCACTCTTAAGTAAGGGAGGTCTTCCCCTAGGTGCCTGGCAGATCTCTTCCCCTTCCCAAGGCTGCTCCAACCAAAATATCACCCTTCACCTGAGCAGTTTTAAAACTGAAGACATCACTGGAGTTCAGCCTCAGGCTATCCTGAGACCTGCACAGCCTTGGTCCCCAGAGACAGCCCTTCTGCCGACCCCGGTCAGGACACCGCAGAATGAGCCCCATGGCCTGGGCCCCAGGAGCCTGCAGCAGAGAGCCCCACACTCCAGGACAGATCTAAGGTAGCCTCCTTGCCCACAGCTCCTCAGCTTGATCTTGGCTTGGAAGCTACAGCCAAGCTTAAGGCACAAAAAAACACAAAGCCTTGTTGACCAGAGCCCCTAGAGGAGCAGAGAGCACCCCAATAATGCCACTCACAGCACCCTGTACTCAGGTAATAAGGTCTACAGTGTCTCGGTCCCCAGCTCCAGCAGAGCCAGTCTGAGCAGCTCCTCCCGGGAGCACAGCGGCTTCTCAGGACTCAGCAAGATCCTGGGCCACCTCAGGGGCACTCTGGAAGGCAGAGGGCCCAGGTTAGCTCGTCCCAGAAGGGGCTGGGGCCACGCTTCAGACATCCTGTTTCAGGTGGACCAATGCTGAAAAGAAGGCATAAGTGGAGCCGCTCTAAATAAGGTCGTTGCAGGGAGCATTGCTGTGGCCATGGGCACAGGCGCCATCCTCCCAGCTCCACATGCAGGTGCCCACCCTCTGCAGCCTGGGGTCACCCCACCCAGCAGCCACGAACCAGACTTTCTTGACTAGGACGAAGAGGGAACAGCCCTGTGGGTGGTCAGCAAGCTGACCCGGAGCAGTTTAACACGGGGTCCCTCCTAGTCACTAACTCTTTACACAGTTGGACATTCTAAAGGGCTAAGACAGGAGCAGAGGGTCAGGAGTGGATCCTTGGGGGTCAGTGGTCTGGGGGGGTATTGGACTTGTTCCATTTGCAGGAACCTGAGGTGTCCTCACAGCACCCTATGCCCCATCTCATGCAGCAGCCACACCTGCTGTATCAGGGCTCCGATGCCCCAGCTCAGCAGGAGCCCATCGCGGGTCCTTGGTCCATACAACAGATGGTGCGTATGGACGAGCAGACATTGCAGAGCACGGGGGATGACCCGCTGCCAGGATGCGGGTGACTCTCAAAATAAATTAACTTGATTAACACAGTCACATGTCTTTGGTAGCTTCTAAATAATACCCAAGGGGGATCCCAAAGGAGCCTGGAGTCCTCCACGGCAGTCAGAGGATTGGAAAATTGACGACATTGTCCCACCTCCTGGGACTGAAAGCTCTAAATATGCCTGTTCTGTGTGCGCTGGGTCTGGCCCACCTGCAGATGCGGGAAGCGCAGGTGGGCTAGGAACACACTGACAGGGGGGACGGGGAGACCAGGGGCCTGCACAGCACCTTCCGTGGGGATCTGCAGCCTCGGCACATTCCCAGGAGGTGAGGAGCCAGCACTGAGTCCAGATGCCTGAGACCGGGTACCCCAGAGTCTGTGCAAAGACGTAGAGGTTGGCTTTGGTTGTCCACTGCGCCTTAGGTGACGCCTGGCCTCGGGGAGGCTTTTAGCTGCCAATTCACCTGGAGACTGACACCAGGCTCATCACACAGCACAGGGAGAGCCTCAACACTCCGGGAAATTGGACTATTTCCCTTCTAAACGACTATCACTGTGACACTAGAGGGCAGTCAAGTGCTCTCAGTACTGGAAACAGCCCCCTCAGGCTACTGGCTGCATAAATGCCTTTCCTCTGAGGCTTGAAGTTTAAAGTTGGGGCAGTGTGGGTCTTTGCTCCCTGATACGCAGCCCCTTAGTAGCACTTCTGGAACCTCAGTTTTATTCAAAAAAGGTGTGAGCTTAGATGCAAAGATAACATCAGAATTGCTGCCCACCAGATGATGGCAAGAATAAGGTGGGGTCAAAGAGAATAGCCAGATATTTGAGCTGCAAGAACGGACATGCTGACCCTTGTCCACCGCTCTCCCCTCCAGTAACTCTAGATAAATATTCTGCATCTGCCAAGAACCGGCAGCAGAGCAGGACCGTGGACTTTCAGATACGAGTCTGCAGCCCTCCTCCATTTGTTGACAAATTAAACCACTGTCCTTCTCCAGCACTTTTCCTTCTACTGGACAAGGGAACCAGACCAGCCAACATTCGGGTGTCAAAATGGTGAGTAAACTGAGGCCCAGAGAAAAGACTCAGCCACCCATGGAGAGTGTCAGAGCGAGTGCGGAGCTGCAGCCCCTCAGGCCATGCTTCCTCCAGCCAGGTCAAGCCAGACACCTCCAGAAATGATTACTCAACAGGAAAGGTCAGCAGATGTCGCTACTGCACCCTCGGTCCCCAGCTCTGCTTTCGGTGCAATGTTGATTCGCTAAGTGCTGAGCACCCACAAAGCAGACCTGGCCTGGAACACACACCTCAGTGCCCCTCACACTTTGCAGGATCTGCAATGGGGCTCAGGAAACCCTGAAAACCAGGAGCCGCTGGAACAATGTTCCCTGGGCCAGCTGTAGTTTCGTTCTGACAGCTGCATTGTACCCCACACCCACCTCCCTAGAAAACCCATACCCCGCTCTGCATGCAGCTTAGGGGCCGGGGCACCCCTCTGAAGATGCCTGCACCTGTATGCTCCTTGGCTCTCTGCCGAGCATGGTGAGGGCCCCGATCCGCACACCGGGCCTGCCTGTTGAGGTGGCTTATCTGGGCGCCCTGCTCTGAATCTGCTCTTAGTAGGCCGGCCTTTACCACTCCCCTCCCCTGGCCACACCCCATTGTGGTTTCCTGTGGGTGACTTCCTGCTCCTGCTGCTTGAGGCCTGTTCTCAGTTGGTGTCCCAGGGCCAGGCGAGGTCTGAGGAGACCTGGGGTGAACGCTCTGAACTCGAACCCCTGAAGCCCCACCTCATATCAACATCAAAGTCAAGGCTGGGACCTCAGGGCCCAGGTACACCAGAGGGGAGACTCAGAGGACACAGATCAGTGAGTGTCACCCCACCCCCCTCACCTCCCATCCCACTGGGGACCCTGAATGATGCCCTCTCCCTCGGCACCCCCAGGTCTCCTGACCTTTCCCAGTGTCTCCCATACCTTTGGGCTCCTCCTTATTTGTGCTTTTCTTACCATCCCCCTTCTCCTTCTTCCTCCCAACCCCAGCTATGAGCAGATTCCTTGGGGGTGTCCAGAGCTGGGCTATGAGCGAGCCCTGGACAGGCGCTTACCCAGAAGGGGAATGATCCCAACGGAGTCCTGGGTTGGGAGACGGTGGGGCCAAGGGGGACCACCCCGCCCTGCCTGCCTGATGTTCCTCACCTCTCACCCCTCCCAGTGAACATCCCCCGTCCCGCTGGGGCGTTGGTGAAGACCAGAAGCAGCCGACCTCCCACTTGACTGAAAGGAGTGAGAAACTCAGAGAGTCTGAGTTCCCACTGCTTGATAAGAAATCACAGAGACACTTTCCTCATTTGACCCCACTTGGAAACAAGTTAGGTGGCCGGGAGGCAACCTTGCCAATGTTGGCTCAGGCCCCAGAAGACATGGCTTCTACATCAAGTGAGTAGACAAAGTGCCCTCTGCCTGATGTCAATCTTCTGTTCCCCCCACCACCTCTGCCCCCTTGGGCCCCACCCCTGAACCCTCCTAAACCTTCTTCTAGTCAGTGACTTGGGCCCACTCTATCCAAGGGGGATCCAGGACCAGAGGAGGCAGCCAAGGGCATTCATCTGCCAAGGGCATTCCCAGCACCCCGTGTGCCCTCACAGTGCCTGGGAGGGGGCTCAGAGGCAGAGAGGAGGAGCCGACCCCCAGAAGGGCCCTGGTGGGGGGGTAGGTTTCCCGGCCAGCCCCAAGCAAACACCCCTGGCCTCCTGGCTCGGCCGCTGCTCTGCCCTGGCCCCAGTCTCCATTTGTGAAGGGGAGAATAGGAGCCTGCCCCGTGCACCGTGTGAGGCCCACAGAGCTGACCCCCGCGAGCACCCCACAGCTCTGACCCCCAGTAATGTCAGTGCTGGAGCCGCCGCCGCTGCTGCGCTGCTGCTGTTACTCCAGCAGCCAGCACGGAGGCTCTTCATGCCATAGGGGAACTGAGGCCAGAGAGGGCCGTGACTCACCCGGGGAGGCAGAGACAGAACCAGGCCGGGAGGGACATTTCCGGGTCCCAGAGCAGGACGTTTGTCCAGCAGTGTCTGTCTGGGTGTCATTTTCCCATGAGCACCAGGGGAGGGTGGGGGAGGGGCTGCAGTGGCTTCCCTGGTTCCTCCTGAGCCCTCTGCGGACCGGAGTACTTGGGACAGAGCCCGGGCACCCAGACCCCCGTGCCTGGGCAGTGGTGTCCCCCGCCCTGCGGCTGCCCTGAGAGACCCACCCCAGGCCCCCTCCCCACGGGCTCCCCACTGCTCACCTCCTGGCTTTGCTAATAATCTCCAGATAAGTGTGAGGTGGGCTCTCATTTTACTTTTATTTTGCACTTATCTGATGATCAGTGATACTGAGCACCTTTTCTTGAACTTGGTCATTTGCACATCTGCTTTTAGAAAACATCTATTCAAGTCCGTAATCAATTTTTAATTGGATTAATGATTTAGATTCTTTATGCATTTGGATAGGAACTCCTTACCTGGAATATAATTTGCAAATATTTTTGCCCACTCCATGGGTTGTCTCTCATTTTGTTGACCACTTCCTTTCCTGTGAGAAGTTTTTCAGTTTGACAGAGTCCTACTTAGCTATTTTTCATTTTGTCCCTTGTGCTGTTAGTATCCTAGACAAAAATCATTGTCGCAACTAACGTCAAGGAAATGTTTCTCTCTGTTTTCTTCTAGGATTGTTTTGGTTTCAGATATCACATTTGAGTTGTTAATGCAATTTGAATAATGTTTTGTGCCACCCTCAACTTAATAACCAATGTAATGGCTAGACCCCCCCTTTATGGGTTTCAGTGAGATTGCAAGATACCCTTCAGCAGTAACCACCAGGAAATGTTAAAAAAATAAATGTTTATTACTCACAGTCCTGGGAAATTGCACAGGACACCTGGGGCTACATAATCAGGTCACGAGGAGAAGGAGTGGAGTATAGAGAGAGAGAGAAACAGAGACAGGAGACTTCAGTCCTGGAATCTGCTTTTATTGTATTTGGGGTGGAGACCTAGTCTTCCGTGATCCCTTTTTATTGCTTAATTGAAAACATGAGAGCAGAAATTGAAAGAATAGAAAATTAAAAAGGAAGTGACCCACATGGTCAGTTATTGAGGTGAAATGTCCCCAGCTCTTTATCTAGTTGTGTGTCTGGAAATGTGTTTATTCAAAATAGCCTTTTTTTGAACTAGATGCCTCTTTGGACACTGAGGCAATGAAAGGTGAAGTCAGGCACTAGCTCTAAGTAAAGAGCAAATGCAGCTGGCAGGGATTACACTGCAACTTACTTGTTGTGCTAGCACAACTTATCAGTTGTGCTAGTAAGGGTCCAGTGTCATTCTTTTGTATATAGATATCTATTGAAAGTTTTCCCAGCACAACTGATTGGAAAAAATTAACCTTTTGCCATTATTATCCTTGGCTCTCTTGTGAAATTGCAGCGGACCATATAGGTAAAGCTTTATTTCTGGGCTCTCAATCCTGTTTCATTTGTCTATGTGTCTAATTTTAGACACCTTTGATTACTGCTGACTTTGCACCTTAGTTCAATCATTTTATAGCTCCTTGAGGTATAAAGTTAGGTTACGTATTTCATTCATTTATCTTAGTGTAGGCATAGATTAGCATAAACAGTCTTCCCAATCATTCTTGCTTTTGGTGCATTCCATGTGTTTTGATGTGTTGTGTTTCCATTTTCATTCGTTTCATGATTTCTTTTCTTGTGTCATATCTTCTTTGACCTATTTATTATTCAGGAGTATGGTTGTTGTTTTGTTTCTTTATTTCCACATATTTTTTAATTTCTCAGTCTCTTTCCTGTTATTGTTTCATGTCATTGTGATTGGAAAATATACTTCATATATATATAAACAAATATCTACATACAAACATATTTGTATGTGTATCTATATGTATAGATACACAAACATATTTGTATATAGATATTTGTATATCGATATCTGTATTTGTATATAGATATTTGTATATATATGAAGATATATATATACTTATATACTTCATATGATTTCAATCTTAAGCTAATTAAAATTTATTTTATAACCAAATATATGATCTATCCTGGAGAATTTTCTGTGTGCACTTGAGAAGATTATAGGATCTGTTGTTGTTGGATATAATGTCCTTTATATGTCTGCTAGTTCCATTTGGTATGAAGCATAATTCAGGTCCAATATTTCCATACCATTTTTTGTCTGCATGATCTATGTTATTAAAGGTGGGATATTAAATTTCCGTACATTATTGTGTTTCTGTCTATTTCTGTCTCAAGATCTGTTAATATTTACTTAATATATTTAGATGCCATGTCTGATTTATCAAAATATAATAATTTTATCACTATGTAATAACTTCCTTTGTCTCCTGTTTACTTTTAATTTAAAGTCTAATTTAAAAGCATAATATAGTTAGTCATGCTTTCTTCTGTTTTTCATTTATGGAACATCATTTTCCATCCCTTCACTTAAACCTATGTGTGTCCTTAAAGCTAGAGTCTTTTGTAGGCAAAATACAGTGGATTCTTGTTTTGTTTTTGTTGTTGTTTAATCCACTCAGGTACTCTTTATCTTATAATTGGGGAATTTAATCCAATAATATTTAAAGTAGTGAATAAATTTATATTGATTATAAATAAATTTATATTGATAGGTAAGGTCTTACAATTACCACCCTATTAATGGTTTATTTTGCTTTATGTTTCCTTTATTCTATTTTTTCTCACTTCTTCTTTAAGATGATGGTTTTCCATAGTGGTATATTTTGATTCCTTTCTCTTTATATTTTGTGTATCTACTAAGGTTTTTACTTTGTGATTACAATGAGGCTAACAAAAACATATTATATTTACTTTATCTTGTGTGATCAAATCTGCTATTGATGCTCTCTACTGAATATTTCATTTCATTCATTATATTCTTCACAGCCAGAATTTAAATTTGTATGATTCTCTGTATTGAAATTCTTGATTTGCTCATGTTTTGCTTTTCTGATATCATTCTTGCTGAGCTTCATTTAAAGATTATCTTGAATTCGTTGTTTAGCAATCCATCAATCACTAGATCTTTTTGGTCAGTCACCGGAAAATAGTTGAGTTTCTTTTGTGGTGTCATATTTCCTTGATTTTTTTTTTCATGTTTCTTCTAGACTTTTGTTGATACGTGTGTTTAATAGATCAGTAACCTCTTCCAGACTCTATAGATTGGGTTTTGATGGGAAAAAACCTTCACCTGTGGGTGGCTACAAGGGTGCTGCTCAGGTGTGGGGTGTCAGTTCTGATGCTGAGAAAGACTTCAGTGTAATCTCTACATGCCTGCCAGGGACTAACTTCAGCCTTAAGTTACACATCAGATGAGGTCAATGTCAGCAAAGATTCTGGGGTGTCTCAATGGCCAGGGCTGCTGGGGACTTTCTGAATTCAATTTTTCCACAGGGCCAAAGAGATATCTCTCAGCACAGGGTCCAGCTCGCAGGTATCCTCAGAGTAGTGATGTCACTGGCATCTGATGTATGAGTGCGCACAGGTGGACGCCACAAAGGGGTCTAGAGCATAGGCACACAGGGAACACAGAGTTCTGGGATCCGAGTTGTGACAGACTCGGGGGAAGGCTGAACCAAGAGTAGTACAAAGGGAACTCCTTCTGAGAGGTGCATACCAGGCTCTCCCTCCTGAGGAAGTCCACAGTGGTGGTTGCCACTGATTACCACAGTAGCAAAACTGCTGATGTCCAATGCAGCATAGACCACTGAAGCCCACACCACTGAACACCACAGAACACTTCTTCTGTCATAGGTGTGGGGAATTCACAGCTGTTCTAGGGTTATGAAGGGGCTCATGTCAAAGGCTGCCGTTTTCTTCCACAGTGCCCGGAGCTGGGCACTGTGATGGCACTAGTTGCGTGGCTGATGCCAGTAGCCTCTGCCCTTCATTGTTCCTAGGTGTCTCCAGATAGTGAGTATTTTACCTTTGTGGGCCATCCAATCTCTGTTGCAAATACTCTCCATCACAGCCTGAGGTCAGAATAGACAATTCATAGACAAATAGTGTGGCTGTGTTGCAAAGAAACTGTATTATGGATGTAAAAAATTTGAATTTCATGTAATTCTCACTGTGAAATAGTTTTTTGTCTTATTGTTTTTAACCATCTTAAAATGTAAACTGTTCTTAGGTATGTGGCCAGCTGGATCTTCTTGGGTTTTCTAAATCCACTCCAAAAGCATATTAAAGGGAAATTATTAGAGGTATTGGGAGTACAGGGAGGATTTTTTAAATACAAGTTAATCAAGAGTATTTAGGTATGAGCCATGCAAACAGAGCCCTGAAGAGAAGGTGTCTTGGAGACATTGTAAAAAGGAAAGGAGAATAAGTGGACTTCCCTGGTCCCCCAGGCACACGCAGGCCCCTGGTGGGGTCCCCATTGCCATGACCCCAGGGAGACACTGGTGCTCTTAGAGACTTCACATCAGAGAGGTTCACAGAAGAGACATGACAATGGATCCATAGATCAAGATTTCAGAGACATGACACTCGAGTCTCAACAATACTGAGCACAAGTAGACTCTGACCCCCACACCCTCCCCCAGATTCTGGGCTTCAGAATCCCGAATGTGCCTTATGCATCGTCTTGAAAAACTGCCTAAAGAAATATTCTGGGAGGAAGGGAAGGGGCTGTAACGATTACTCTCTATGGAATCTGCCGAGCTATGAGCCTGAACCCCTCACTGAGGGACAGTCCCTGACATGTGCTCAGGTCCTCCCAGCTCACAGAGCATTTTCCTCTGTCTCAGGTGGGTCCCCCGGAAACAGACTATGCTGACACAGGAATTGAGTGCAGGTTTTACAGGGACATGATTCCATGGAGGCACCAGTAGGAGAGAGAAGTGAGACAGGGAAGGAAAAAAGCCAACTTGACCTGCATATGGAGCAGGTTCCTCTGTGACATCTGAGGTGGCTGTTGGATCTCTAGGAGACAGTGCGGACGAGCCTCAGGCCTTCGTCCTGGGGCCAAGGAACTACCACAGTCATTAGTCAAGGACTCCTCATGGAGCATTAACTGCCCAGCACTTCTGGCTGCCACAGCCGAGGGCTGAAAGTACACTCAGCAGACACACAGGGGCTTGCAGAAGGACATGTTGGCCTCTGCCTGCATGGTAGGAGCTGAGGAGGGACTGTTGGAAACCCTCATCATCTGCTCCACACTCACTGTCTCCATCACTCCCCCATGACCCCCTACAGGAGATAGCGCAACCCCAGTCTATGAGGCTCAATGAGGCCAATGGCTCAACACATGTGCTTAAGAGAAGAGGGAGTTGTGTCTCTTCTGCTCACTCTTTATTCACAGCCCTAAACATTGTCTGGCACAGAGTAGTCCCATGATTAATATTTGAAGTCATTCAGGGAGTATGCATTGGTCAAGATGAGTTGGGATCTTCTCCCCAAAGCCCATGTTTCTTCTACCATTCTGAAAAGAACCTACCAGTGTTAGCAGCCTGGACTGGAGTGGGTGCCTAGAACTGTTGAATGAGTGATTATGTGAATAAATAAAAAAATCTATACTTTTATGTTGCATCTCTCTATCCTTACCTAGTAATAACAAAATCATCTCTGAAAAAGAGGACCTGTACCCCACAGTCATGGGAAAATGAGGTTTTGTGCCATGAAGTCAAACAGCTGGTACTGAAACAAAGATCTTACCCCAGAGGCCACAAGTCCCCAGCCAGGAAACATTGGCCTCATTGGGTGGTACAGGAACCAGGACATTTGATTTATACCAGAGACTTATTCCGCGCATGGCTGGGTGCCCTAGGGAAGTCTCGCACAGTCGTACTGTATGGGTGTGCTGGAGTCGGGAAGTCTACACTGGCCAGGCACGTGAGGAGAGCCTGGGAGAAAGGCCAGCTGTACAGGGACTGCTTCCAGCACGTCTTCTACTTCAACTGCAGAGAACTGGACCCGTCACAGACAATGACTCTCACTGAGCTCCTCACAGAAGTCGGGGATGTCCCTGAGGCTGCCATGGGCCAGACCCTGTCTCAGCCAGAGAAGCTGCTCTTCATCCTCGATGGTCTGGATGAGCCACAATGGGACCCATTGCGAATTTATGACTTCGATCTGCAATTGACCCACGCACGACCATTACAATCACTGCTGAGCCATTTGCTGAGCAAAACCGCACTTCCAGAGGCATCCTTGCTGATCACAGCTAGAACCACAACTCTAAAGAAATTCATTCATTTTTTGAAGTACCCACAATGGGTGGAGGTGCTGGGGTTCTCTGAGGCTGACAGAAAGGAGTATTTCTGCAACTATTTCACAGATAACTCATATGAAGCTCTGTGCGTGGCTAAGTCAAACTGCACACTCTGGGCCCTGTGTTCAGTGCCCTGGGTGTCCTGGCTGGTCTGCACCTGCCTGAGGCAGCAGATGGAGCAGGGCCAAGAGCTCTCACTGAAGTGCCAGACCACCACGGCCCTCTGTCTGCAGTTCCTTTCCCAGGCTATGCCCACGCAGCCCTTCGGGACTCAGCTGAGCGGCTTGTGCTCTCTGGCTGCTGAAGGCATCTGGGAGGGAAAGACCCTCTTCAATATGGAAGACCTCAACAAGCATGGTGTGGAGGGCACCACAGTGTCAACACTCTTGCAGATGGGCCTTCTGCAGCAGCATCCCACCCCTCTGAGCTACAGCTTCATTCACCTGTGTTTCCAGCAGTTTTTTGCAGCTATGTCCTGTTTGCTGGGGTGTGGTAAGGAGGAAAGTGGTAATCCTAAAAGCACTGAAGACATGAGAAATCAGCTAATAAAATATAGCAAGTATTATGCCTTCAGAGCATGTACTGATGCCTCCAAGACACCAACTGATGTCTTTGAGACACCAGTCACGCATTTTGTATTTGGCCTTTTGGGTGAGCAGGGAATGAGAGTGATAAAGAGAATCTTCAACTTCACACTGTCTCAGGAGAGGAGGCAGGAACTCCTGAAATGGACCCAGGAAGAGGTCCAGCAACAGTTTGTGTCCCCACAGTCATACTCCCTACTGTTGTTCCGCTGCTTGTATGAGATTCAAGACAAGGATTACCTGACACAAGCATTGTCCTGTTTCCAAGAAACAAGCATATGTGTTGAAACCGACATGGAGCTCCTGGTGTTCACTTTCTGCATTAAATTCTGCCCCAGTGTGCAGAGGCTTCGACTGAATGAGGGTGGACAGCATAAACAAGCATGGAATTGCCCGAATAAGGTCCTGTAAGTACCCCAGCCTTCCTCTCTCCACACCTGTGTTGCTTCCACCATCCTAGGCGTGGGAGGAATTCTCGCTAAGCCTGGCCTCAGTTGTTAAAGGGCCAAGGTCACTGGTGATTTCTACCTGCCAAATCTGACCTCTGTTCTCTGTCACCTCAGGCCCTTGCAGCATGTGGCTGCCCTGACGGCCGTGGGCGGAACTGCTGTGCCCCTGCCTCTTCCTGCTGCTGCTTGTCCTGCCTCAGGATGACCCTCACCTCTCCCCTGGGTGCACTTCCAGCCCCCTGCAGCCCCGAGATCCTCCACGCCCTCCCACAGCCCACCTGCCTCTGTTTCTCTCTCAACTTACTTCTCCCTGAGAAGCTGCTCTCTCCAGCACTTCAGACACCCCCTTGATGCCTATTGGCAATGACATCACCCCTGAGCTCTGCCCATCACCTCAGGTGCAAGGGCTTGAAGGGAGTGTGTGTTTTTCCTGGAAACCTGCCTTCCTTGTTTGTGTCAGTGATGCACTATTGCCCCCGGGGCTCAGCCTCCAAAGCACCCTCTGAGCATGAAGGGGTCACTTCTCTCACTACCCTCCATCCCCAGCAACACTGCTGACTCCCCTTCCAGGGCCCCCACCTATTTTACAGCACTGATCATTTAACGCTTTATCTCCCCTTTTAGAAGATTCCTTTCACAATACTTGTCAATACTGACTTTATGTCAGTTGTACAGATCACAGATTAATAAAGCACAACCTCTGCCATCAAGTAACTCAAAATCTGAGGGACACAGACATTCAATAATGAGGACAGAGTGTGACCCCCGCAGTAGTGGCGAGGGCAGTGGGAAGGAGTGGTCACTCAAATGCACCCAGAAAGGAGAGTCTGTGACCAAAAAATGTTGGATTTGCATCTTCATTTTCATATTTTTCCCTCTTAATAAACCTGCAACCACTATGGAAATACAATAAGCAAAGTGATGAAGACTAATATCAATCAGATTCCATCACTAGGGGTGGCCCTCAGCCTGGATGTGTTGCTCCCCTGGTTTCCTATGCACATTTCTTTGGCGGAGCCACGCTGTGCATTTTGCGCTATTGTCAGCTTTATCTTCTTTGCATTTACATCAGATCCACCTTCTTGTGCAGTAGAGTAGCCTGAAACAATGTCCTTCTGCATCAGCACGGGGTATACTAGGGAAGGTGTCATGAGAGGTGATCTGTGCTCTCCTTGGGGTGCTGAGGCTGTTTCCAGGGCTCATGGCTGCGAATGTGACTGGCCTTTGAGCAGGCTGTGGGTATTGGT
>PVIJ01021764.1:0-11937 GCA_004024925.1 Scalopus aquaticus
CCCTGGTCTATCCCCAAGCCCCGCCCCCAGTCTCTCCCCAAGCCCCGCCCCCGGCCTCCCCAAGCCCCGCCCCCACCGCTGCAGCCCACGGCCCCGCCCCCTTGCCCCGGCGCACCGTCTGCCCCGTGTTCCCCGTGCCCCTTGGCTCCCTGTGGGTTTGGTGTGGCCGCGGAATGTGGGGGCCCTGGGCGCGGCTCTCCTGGGCGTGGCCGGCGTGACCAGGCCTTTGGCAGAGCCCACATGGGCCCAACGGTGAAACGGTGAGGATGCGCCTGTGGCTTCTCAGGCTCACAATCGGGGACCCGCCAGCCGAACTCCGGCTGGCGCCCAGAGGGACGTGAATGACGGGCCACTCTGGCCCCCGCCTTGGCCCAGCCCAAGCCGGCGGCGGCCGCAGCATTCAGCGTGATGGCGGCCACCGGTCTGCGGTGGTCAGGCCCTGGTCTGCGTCCCAGCCCCTCCGGGAGGCGTTGGGGTCCGCCCGCGGGAGTCGCCGAGCCCCTTTCCCAACGGTCTTCGCTTGTATGTCCGCCTGCTGGCCGGGCCCTTCCCACCACTGAGGTCCTGCGGCGCAGGGGTCAGCCCGCGGGGCCTCCGGTTACGTTGCACGAGGCTCAGGACCCAGGAGGCGCGAGGGCGGGCCCTCTGCTGGAGGCGATGAGCGGGCGCAGGGGGCAGGGGCAGGCCACCCCAGAAGCCACGACCGCAGGGCCCGCGTCTGGTTGGCTCTGCGCCCGGGGTCCCCGACCCTGGGCACAGGCTGCGGCTGAACCCACCGCCCGCGCTGAGCGCCTGATGGTGCCCCCACGGGCTGAGCGGCGCCTGTGGGCCTGGTCTTCTCCGGGTCTGTCTTCCAAACCCCCAGGCCCGGCGGCTGCAGGGACAGGGGCGGCTGCCTGGCGCGCGCCTGCCTCGGGGAGCGCCAGGGCCCCCCTTGCCGCCGGCCGGGCTGCTCCGCACTCCTCTGCGTGGCGGGAGTTCCCGCAAGAGCCGCTCAGCGCGGAATTATGCGCGGGGCATGCCCGTGTGTGTCCTGAGACCCCAGGGCAGCGCCCAGCTAGTCCCCCGCCTGAGTGCGGTAGCGGCCTCTGCGCACGCTCCCGGGGCTCCCACACACCGGGCTCCCCCAGACGGCGGTGGCTCCTGCCAGTGCTCCTGGCTCTGCCCCCACCGGCCTCTGTCCGCTCCCCGGGCCAGGGGTGTGAGGGCCTCTGGATTAGAGTCCCCCGACCTTGGAATGCTGCCGGGGAGCGGAGTTACTGGCAGCCGCAGAGCTCCTCGCGGAGCTCTGAGAAACGGAGGCAAAATCATGTTCCACCGCGTGGAACATGAGAAGCGGGACAGCGGGGCGGGTCAGAGCAGGCCCGAGGGCCGCTGCGGCCCGCGGGGTGAGGGGCTGGGTGCTCGCCGAGCCCGAGACGCCAGCGAGGAGGGTCCCGATGCGCCGCGGCCCCGCGAACCTCTGCTGCCCCGGGAAGAACTGTCACAGGCTGGGAAAGCAGGAAGAGGCCAGCACATCCCCGGGCGGGGCGAACCACAGCGAGCCGGGAGCCCCAGCCCTGCGTCCCTCTTCCTCGGGCTCCCGAGGCCCGCTCGGGGCGGCCGGGGCCGGGCCAGGGGTCCCCTGTGGTGGAGGAGCCCGGGGAGGGGCAGGCGCCCTCCGCCCGTCCCCCCTTGGTGGCCTGCCTGGGCCAGAGCCCCCGGCCAAGCCCCCCAGGCGTCTGGAGCCCAGACCCCCGTTTCCTCCCCGGGGTGCTAAGGAGACCACCTTTTCCCCGAAAGGTGACCCCCTCCCAGGGCGCGGCCTCCCCTGTGGATGCGGTCAGCCTTGGGGCTGTGCGCGCGCCTCCGGGGTGCACAGCCGCTTTCAGGGTGTGGTAACGAAGCGGGAACCCCGGAAGTGACGCCCGAGCCCAGCAGGCAGGCAGCGCACGGCTGAGTGTCCAGGGAGAGGGGCCTGATGGGTGGACGTGCTGGTCTGTGAGGGGCTTGGCTGCTGGGCAGGGCTGCTGCGGCCCCGGTTGTCCCTGCGCAGGGAGCCAGAGACGAAGGCCCCGCCCTTCCCTTCCCCGCTCCGCCCCGCCCCTCCCCTCCCCTCCCCTCCCCTCCCCTCCCGAGGCGGGCTGCAGGGAGCGCAGGGCCCAGACGCCCTGGGGGGGTCGCAGTTGGGCTGCGGGTGACCAGCGGCCCCGGGTCTCTGCCGCCTCTTGGTCAGGAGCTCGCTGGTCCAGCGGGGCCCTGCAGCCCGTGCGCGGCAGGCGCTGCGGTGGACACTGCGGCCTGCTGCCGGCCTCTCGCGTGCTGCGCCCGCTCGTCTCCCACGGCTGGCCCGGGCTGAGGCCCCGGGGAGCACCCCTTCCAGCGTCCGTGGCCCGTGAGTCCCACGCAGCCGGAAGACACACACTTTGTTTTTCAGGGTGTCCTGGAGCCAAAAAGAGCGAGTTTCTCACGAGCGTCCTGGACGCGCTGTCCACAGACATGGTGCACGCCGTGTCGGACCCCACGGCCTCCGGCAGGTGGGCCTGCACGCGGCCGGCAGGTGGCCCCGTAGTGGGCGGCCAGAGCTGCCCTCCAGGGCTGGGGGTGCGCGGAGGGGCGGCCTCCCCACCTGGCCGCGCGGGCTGGGGTGCAGCAGGCTCCTCTGGAAACTCGGTCGAAGCCCTGAGGGGGTCTCGGGGGCCCGGCCCCGGCCGGGGTCCTCAGGAGGCACAGGAGGGGGAAGGCAGCCGGGCCGCGCTGGGCCTCGGGCTGTGGAAGCGCTTTTTGAAGCAACTGACTGGGTTAAATGCTCGAGGCCAAGACGTTCAGCTTAGAATTCTCAGAACGCTGCATGTGGACTGTGGCCAAGCCGCCCACAGAGGCCGCCGCTGGCCGTGCAAGGCCCCCGGGCGTCCACGTGGTTCCCGGGCCCTGGCCGGCCGCCTGGCTGGGGTGGACGCCACTGCCCGTGTGAGGGCTCTCGGGGCCTCCCCGGCCTGCAGGCCAGGGCCGGCCTCCCGGAACCAGCAGGCCTTTACTCTGAGGGACGTCTCGGAGAGGCCCGTCCTGAGGCTTCCCCCACCCTGGGCAGCCCGCCGCCTCGCCGGGGCGCGGGAGGGGTGACACTGGGGAAGACGGCAGAGGGACAGGCGGCTGGACGTGACGAGGGACGCCTCGCGGCGGCACCTCGAGTCCGTGCCCTGGGGGACGGCGCTGCCCAGGACGCGCCTGAGGGGGGCCTGTTGGCCAGGCCCAGGGCGGGGCTTCACCCTCACGGCTGGGCCAGTGTCAGGCCGGCGCCCACCCACCCGCGTCCGCATCTGGGGGCCGACCCGACCTGCTCGCTGGTCCTTGTCTGGGAATTATCTTTGAAACCCTTTACAGAGCGGTGATCGCGCAGCTCCGGCCGCGGCCTGCGGGGGCAGGGAACGCGGACGGCCGAGAGGCCTGCAAGGGACGAGGGGGTCCCCGGGGCAGGCAGCGGGGTGGCCCTGCTCACGCTGTGACCTTCCAGGCTTTCGGAGCCCGACCCCAGCCACACGCTGGAAGAGAGAGTGGTCCACTGGTATTTCAAGCTGCTGGACAGGAACTCCAGTGGGGACATCGGCAAGAAGGAGATCAAGCCCTTCAAGAGGCTCCTCCGGAAGAAGTCCAAGCCCAAGAAGTGCGTGAAGAGGTTCGTGGAGTACTGCGACGCTGACGGCGACAAGGCCATCTCGCTGGCGGAGCTGACCGGCTGCCTGGGCGTGGCCAGGGACGGCAAGGCGGGCGGCCGGAAGCACCCGGGTGAGCCCCGCCTCAGGGAGCCCCGCCCCGTGAGCCCCCGCCCCGGGGAGTCCCGCCCCGTGAGCCCTGCCCTGGCCGCTCGATTGTACTCCCCATGGGGACGACCCCAAGAGCGGGGTGGGGGGCCCCCAGATGTGGCACTGCCCTTTGGCCGGTGCCCTGTGCTGGCTCTAACCGCGCTCTCTCCCGCCAGCCCCTCGCGGCGGTGCGGACGGCGCGGCCAGCAGGCAGGTGAGTGTGTCCGTCTGAGCAGAAGGCCTTGCGGCCATCCCGGGCACAATTCGGGGCTCTGTGGCCGCGGCCTCGGGGAAGCGAGCGCCCTGCGCCCAGGCCGGTGCCGCGGTTCAGGGGCAGAGCCCCAGGTGGGGTCAGTTCTAAAGGTCCTTTGGGGGTACTTGGAGCGTGGGAGAGGCCCCTCATCGTCTTACTTGTCGGAGCAGCGTCTGTGTCCCCCCGCTGTGGGCGCGGCGGCATGAACGCTTCTGGGAGCCCTGCCGAGCGGCCCGCGTCTGGCGAGGGTCGGGGCAGGACCCTCGCCCCCGCCCTCACCGGCCAGCCTCTCTCCGGGAGCGTGGACGCCCGCCGAGCTCGCGCCGCTGTCTGTCTCGGCGCCGGCCACAGCCTGTGCTGGCCTTGGGGTCCTCCAGGGGCCGCAGACGTGGCCGCCGCGCCACCCTGAGTGGGGTCAGCGCTGCCAGCATCTGGGCGCAGCCCTCTCTTCGGGACGACGCGGGAAGTTCTCCTCGTTCAGCAAAACTTCTGCCACGCGGCCCCTCCGGCTCCTGGGCAGCGGGGGGCTCTGGCCCCGCCTCTGGTGTACTGCGGGGAAGCCGCGGCCGGCTCCTGCCTGAGGCGGGAGGGGAGGCGCTGGCCGCCATGACCCCCGCCGCGCAGACCCGACCGGGCTGCCCTCCGGGGGACCGCAGACACCGGAACGGGGACCGGAGCAGGCTGGACGAGCACCCCTGGCCTCTCCCCTGCTGACCCTGGGGCCTCCGCACTGCGGCCCGCCGGAAGTGCACGTTTCCGCGTCGAGCTGGTTCAAGGCAGCTCCCCCCGCCGCCGCCTCGCCTGCCGCGTCCTGGCAGGAGCCGCCGAAGCCTCCGCGCAGTGGCCGTGGCCGCGGGAACCGCCGGAGCCGCCGAAGGCCGTGCTGCTGCCTGTGAAAGGAGAGGACCCTGCGCTGCTTCTCTCCTCCATTCTCAATCGCCCTAAGGAGAGAAGGCCCCGCGCCCACCCGCGCGCATGGAGGCGCCAGGCCGCTCTCCCGGAGCGCAGGCGGCAAGGGGGGGGACGCGCGCCTCCGCGCCGCTTGAGGCTGCGTCGGTGACGCTGCTCTTGATTCTTCAGTTGACGGCAACAGATCCCCTGGGACGTCTCACTCTTTGTCCAAGTCAGCGTCTGGCGCGAACGCCCGTCTCCCCGCGGGCACTGTGGCTGCCCGGCCGAGCGGAGGGCGCCCCGGTCCGGCTTCAGCTCTGGGGCGCCCCCCGCTCTGTAATGTCTCTCTTGTCTCTTCCAGCCGCGGAAGCACGGCTGACGCCCGAGCAGACCTGGACACGTGGGGGCCCCTCACCAAAACGCAATTAAAAAACCAAAAAACAAAACATCGTATTTGCACTTTGTACTTTAAATGTAAATTCACTCTGTAGAAACAGATGCTTGGACGGACTGTTCCACCTGGGCTGCTGTGAGGCTGGCTTCGGGGGTCGCCGGCCTGGGGCCTCCTGTGGGCGGAGCCCCACGTGGACCCACCCACATGGCCCTGCCCCGCCGGCCCGCCTGGTCCAGCGGCCTCGGTGTGCGGGGCCTGCTCCGAGGGTCCGCGTGGTTTGCTGCGCTGCCCAGAGCGCCCTGCACCGGAGCAGGGCAGGCTGGCCCTCGCGAGCTGGACGCCTGCGGAGGGACGCTGCGCTGACGCATCTCAGGCTCTGCTCGGACTTTGCTTGGGCCCAGGGCCGTCCTGCAGCTGAGGCCAAGGCCCAGTGGGCGGCCCGGAGGGCCTTCTGCAGATGGCCGATGCCCAGGATGGCCAGGCGCTCCGGCGGGCGGCCTCCCCATGCCTGGCCGCCCGCCTGCGGGGCCGAGGGAAGCACGGTCACCTGGCGGCAGAGCCGGCCTGGCCGGCCGCCTGCTGGTCTTGGCTGCGGCTTCGTCCCCCTCCCCCGCACAGACCCTGGGCAGTGGGGCGGGGCGGGTGCCCGAGCTGGCCCAGGACAGCCGACAGCCGGGCCTGGACCTGACCGGCCCACAGCTGAGGGTCACGCGGCACCCCTGACGGCCGTGGGGCAAGGTCCCGCCGGCCCTGGGGAGGAGCCGCCGCCTTGTCTGCCCCGCGCAGCCGCAGGTGGACGGGACCCCAGACCCGACGGCGAGTGTTTGACGTCGTGTCCGGAAACGGTGTGATGGTGAATTGACTGGATGATCTTTGATATTTCTGACCTTTGAATTTATTCGTCCTTTTAGATTAAAATAAAATGTGCCATCCACGCGCACTCCGCCTTTCTTCCGGCCTCACTCTGCGTTTGCGGGCGCGGGGCCACCAGCCGCCGCCGGCGGGGGCCAGGGTGGCACTGGGCCTGCCGTGTGTCCCTGCGAGGTGCAGGGGGCATCGCCCTGGTGGTGAGATGGCTGGTGTCCCGGCGCCGCAGGGATGGACACAGGAAAGCGCCTTGTTTGGCCCACAGCCCCACGGCCACCGGCCCAGGCGGTCACTGCCTTGTCTCAGACCCCGCTGGCCACCTCCGGGCTGCCGCCAGAAGCCAGGTCCACATGCCACGGCCACTGCCTCCCGTCCAGCTGAGCGCCGGGCTGGTGTGGCCAGTTGCCTCGGCTGGGCCCTGGACGCTGCAGCAGGTGTGGGCCGGCCTGTGGCACGCTTGGCCCCAGCCCCTGTGGCGAGGGGCTCCGAAGCCTTGGCTGGTCAAGGTGATTTGTGTGTCCACGTCTCGACCGGTGGCGGGTGGTCAGCAGGGTGCAGGAAAGCAAGGTGCCCGCTTAGCTTCTCAGTGTCTGACCACCAGAGCGACTGGTCTGCAGCAGCTGAAACAAAACACCCAACCTATTTCGAGAATCAAGAGTGGGGCTCACCCAGAGCCTAGGGACCCCTTCCACGGGGCCTCCTTCCACCCCAGGACCCCTTCCACGGGGCGCCCTCCTTCGCACCTGGCCCCAGCGCCGTGGTTCTTACCTGACTGTGCCAGGAACTGGACCCCCAGCTCTCGCGGCTCCCGGGCTGGGGCCGTGCTGCCCGCCCCCTGGCCCAGCTGGCCTGCGGGCCCGCAGGGACCAGCCAGCACGTGTGGAGGGTCGAGCAGGACAGAGCGCGGACACTTGTTTGCAAAAGGCCGTTTTGACCGCGGGGTTAACGCCGCCGCCCCGCCCGCCCCGCACGGCACCGCCCCCATGACGCCGTGCCCATGACGCCGTGTCCAGGGCGTCCGGAGCGTCGCGGCGGATAGATCCCGCCGCACGTCCGAGAGAAACGCCTGTGCGGCCCCACGTCGGGAAAGGCCCGGGAGTGGGGGGGCCTGCACGGGGGTGGAGCCCGTGGGGGCTGCGGTTCCCGGCTGGGGGCGCATGGGGCGCTCGACGTGGCAGGTCCCGGGTCCTGCGCTGAGCCGCACAGTGGCTGGTTGGCTGGGGGTGCACAGGGGTGCGGTGACGCCCAGAGGACACCTGGGCACGCGGGGAGGACACGGGCGCAGCCCCTGCCCACGGTGACTTCCAGCCGGAAAAGCATGGAGGGCAGGGGAGGGGTGCGGGGCTCCCTTCAGAGAAACGGGGTGGGGGGGTAGGGGGGTGGGAACAGGACCCGTCCAGGGAGCACCCCCCACCCACCTACTCACTGCCCGGGGCCCACCTGTGTGCTCAGCCTGGGCTCCCCAGACTCCTGGACCCTCGACCCCTGGAACCCTGGCCCACGTGCCCACCTCGGGGCTGCACCCTCACCCTTTTTGGGGTCCCCGACTGGGGACAGGGCTGCCTCGGGCACACGTGGCCAGGATGGCGCTGCCACCACATCCGCTGGCCGCCCAGCCCCAGACCCCTCAGCCACACCCCAGAGTTCACCCGCCACCTCCCCCACGCACCCCACAAACACCACACCCCACACCACACACTGCACACCACACACCACACACACCACACACACACACACTCCACACATCTCACACCACCCCCCATACCCCACACACACACCCCCATACCACACACACCACACACACACACACGCCACACCCCACACACCCCACACACACCATACATACCACACACACCACACACACCACAGACACACACCCCACACACCAAACACATGCAGCACATACCACACACACACCACACTACACACAACACACACAGCACACCACCCCCTCCCGCCATACACGCACACACACACACACACACCAGGAGAACCACTCCCAGGCACTCGGACCCTCACTCAGCCTTTTTAGGTGTTTCGCTTACTATTTCAAAAGCTCTTTTTATGTATGCATTTCCTGTCCTTTATTTATTTTTTGTTTCTGAAGAATTCTGTGTTTTATGTAAATTCACAGGATTTTAAGGCAAATGTGTAAAACACATGCTTGAGACCAGTTTCCATGTTAATCTTATCTCTCCGGGATGTGCAATAAAGTACATTCTCGGCTCACTTCTGGACAGTGAGTTTGGGGGCGGGAACAGCTTGGTGTTGTTTAAAATTATTACAAAGCGAACATCAAGGAAGCTGCATAAGTAAAAGCATCCTGGGCGATGCGCTCCCCGGGAAACGCCCTTTGTCAGTCCGCGGAGTTCTGGGGCCTGCGGCTGCCCCGGGGGCCGGGGGCGCCCCGCAGCGTCCATCTGCTGCGTCGCTGCTGCAGGGACCGGATGTTCACCCGTTGAGTCAAACAGTGCTGAAACCCGACAGAGACTCTGCGGTGCACCAGCCCTGGCCTGTGCGCGCCGCCCGGCGGGTCACTGGGCCAGCGGCAGCGCCCTCCCGCGCCCCCGCAGGTCAGCGCCGCCTTCCCGCCTGCCCTCGACCTCATCGATGAGCGGTCACTGAAGCCGCCCTCCGCACTGTTTATCCCTCACGTGCCTCTGAGATGTTGTTTATGATTCAGCATTTCTGCTCTGAGGACGGACACGGGGCTGAGCAGGGCAGTGGAGGGCTGAGGGCGGCCAGGAGCGGGCGCCGGGGCGTCTGGCCAGCGCGTGGGCGGCGCCGCGCAGCCTACCCGACGTTGGCGAGGACGGGACACGCAGGTGCCGAGAGCGCGCGCCGCTCGGTCGTGGAGGGGACGGCCCCGGGACCACCCGGCGCGGCAGCGCCAAGGCAGGGGTGCGGCCCCGGCGGGCAGAGCTGCGGGCGGAGGGCGGGTGCGGCCCCAGTCCCTAGGTGGGCGTCAGGGCTGCGGCAGGTGACCGGCCCCAGGCCGGGACACAGCAGGACGAGGACAGAGTGACCCCTCGGACGCTGAGTCTGCCCGCAGGCCCCAACCGGCCTCTTGCCATTTGCAGCGGCGGGGGCGAGCTGGACGCAGCGCTGCCCACGAGGCTGACCACACGGTGTTCAAGGGTGAGGGGGCCTTTTGCATGGCCCCCGAGCCCGGAGGGCCTGCGGGACGAGCGGACCGCTGACCGGGTGAGGCCCGGCTCGAGATGCCAGGCCTGGCTCTGCCCTGGGTGCGTCGGTAGGCACGTGGTCCCCATCCCCGCCCCGATGCCCGCCCCGACGCCCCGCCCCACACACAGTCCTGAAGGCCCCACTCCGGATGCCCCGCCCACACCCAGTCCCGGACGCCCCGCCCCCAGCCCCGCCCCCACCCTGGCCGCCCTGCTGGCCGCGCTCCCGGCCTCCCCTGGGAGGGCCTCCCACCTCCTCCCGCCTGCTCCGGCTGCTCGGCGGCGAGGATGTCCTGCTTGCTGTGTGCTGGGCCGTGGCGTCCCGCCGCCCCTAACGCCGAGGGACAGCGAGCTACCCCCGCTGAGGTCGGCCCCTCTCTGGGGTCACTCTCCTCTGCCGCCCCCTCGTGGCCGCGCCCCGCCGCCTCTCACCCAGGCCCCTTGGGAATGAGCCCCCCAGGGGAGCACAGGGTGGGGGCAGGGGCTCAGGAGAGGACAGAGGAAGCGCGTGGGGAGTGCGCGGGGTCCGGGGAGGGAGCTCCGCGATGGCCAGAGCCGGCCGAGTCTCCCGGGGCTAGCTGGGGCTGCAGAGGGCTGCCGGCAGGCGCCCTGGCGGTGGGCACCGCGGGCCTCAGGCCAGTCCCTGCCCTGTGGCAGAGCGGCCCTTCCTGATGTCCACGTGGGCATCTGTCCCCGCCACCAGGCAGCAGACCTCAGGTGCCTTTGCTCCTGGCAGTGCGCGCGGGGGGCGCACGGAGGGTGCAGAGGGGCGGTGAGAGGGGCGAGAGGGCCTCGCGGTGGGGTTGCTGGGGGTCACCGCCTTTTCCTATTTTTTTTTTAAAGATTTATTTATTTTTGCATATAAGCCGGGGTACAGGCCAGAGGAGCTGGGCAGCAAGAGGGTTCACCAGAGACAGAGTGGGGAGCAGATCAGGCAGAGAGACCGAAATCCACTGCTGAGGGGAGCAGCGGGCCAGGCAGGCGAGGTCTGCCACGCCCTGTGGGAATCTCCCCGGCCGGGCTTCGAACTCGCTTCGCCGCTTCCGACAGCACAGCGCTTAACCGCTGCGCCACCGGGGAGGCCCCCTTTTCAAAAAGCTGGGGCACTGAGAGCTCTGCCCGGCGTCTTCTCAGGGTGGGGCGCGGAGGGCGCCGGCGGGCAGGTGGGCCAGGCCCCCTTCGGGGAAGCTGGCGCTGGCCGGGTGGCCCCCAGGCCTCGTGCAGTGGGGCTGCGCTGGGTTTTGCTCCTCTCGGCATATTTATTAAAGTGTAATTTTCTGCCGCCCAGAGGCCGCCTGTGACCCGGACCGTCACCTTTCCAGAAGGGGCAGCGCGGCCCGCCCGAGGAGCCCGCCCTGGCCGCGCCGCCCCCATGCTTATTTGGTCTCCAGCATAGCTTTTGTCTTAATTTGCCTGGTTTTGACCGAAGCTGTAAGGCGATCCGAGCTCGCAGCAGATCCGCGATCGCCTCTGACGTTTGCATCCAGGCTCAGGGGGTCTTGTGGTTTCTTCATCAAACATTTTGTAAAAATGTTACAAAATGAAACCATAAAAACCTTGTCTAGGAAAATTCATGTCTCTCCAGAGGCGCCGAAGTGCTTTAAACTAAACTGAAGGGAGCGAGTTCGTCTAGCAGCTAGTGAGCTGGCGCTCGCTGGGCCGTCGATTCGCAATTAACTTGTTTTTAATAATTTTAAATTTTAAACAAAAATAAACTTTGAAAGAGGGCTAGCACAGAAACAGTGTTCCCGGAATGTTCCAGGCGCTGCAAAGGTCAGATGCTGAATGAAAGCCCTGACCAGCACCCCGTGACTGCTTGACACCCACAAGTCCGCACTCCCCCCAAGGCGGCCAGCGGGGTGCGGGGCTGCGGCCTCTTGGACAGTGAAAGCCTCGCGCTGGGCGCCCCCTTCAGGGCTCCTCCCGCCCCTGGCCGGTTAACAGCCCAGGGCTGCGGCTTCTGTCTCCACCGAGGACGGGGCCTCACTGTCCACATGGCCCCCTCAGGAGTGCGAGCCCGCGGGGGAGCCTGCCAAAGCGCAGGCAGTGCCGTGGGCGCCGCGAGAGATGGGCAGACAGGCTGGGGGGTCAGCGGGGCTGGCAGGCAACTCCGGGGCGGGACGAGTGTGGACAGCAGGTGCGGACAGCGGGTGCAAAGGCCCCGAGGCACTCTGGGCACCATCAGGCCAGGCCAGGGTGGGGGTGAGGAGACCACCTGCTGCTGGAAGGTGAGGAGACCTGCCCCTCACCTGCAGGAGACCCGCCCCTCACCTGCAGGGGCCCGCCCCCTCACCTGCAGGGTCCTGCCCTTTACCTGGAGGAGACCCACCCCTCACCTGCAGGAGACCCACCCCTCACCTGCAGGGACCCGCCCCCTCACCTGCAGGGGCCCGCCCCTCACCTGGAGGAGACCTGCCCCTCACCTGGAGGGGGCCGCCCCTCACCTGGAGCAGCGTCAGGTGAGCAGAGCAGAGCCCCTGCAGAAAGGTCGGCCACACAGCAGCGGGGGCTCCGAGGCTGTACCCCGGTGCCTGCCCTTGGCTTCTGTGGGGAGTCTCCCTCCCT
>PVIJ01021765.1:0-17727 GCA_004024925.1 Scalopus aquaticus
CCCGACCCCAGACCCGCATCCCGCCCCCCACCCCCGGCCCGCCGGAGCTGGGGTGACAAGAGCTGATGCGCTTGTCAGGCGTCCGCCCGCTCCGCCAAGGCCCAGGCTGGCTCGTGTTGTTCCGACTCTGCTGCTCGCGCCCTCTCGTGGCCCCAACGCCCGCGGCACGCCGGTGCCCGTCTCACCCGCTGAAGGTCAGACCCCGGGGGTGGGCGCCCCAGCCCCTCCCTGCGCCCCCACGGTGCTCCCCGGCCCCTCGGCCCGCGCTGGGGCGCCCTGGGTCTGCAGGAAGGCTGCCTCGGGTCGGCTCCTGCTCCGGGGCGGCCAGGCGGGCTCCGGGCTCTGTCGTCCCCAGGCCCGACCCCGTCTGCCCAGAGCTTCCTTCTGGGCCTCGCCTGGCCCCTCTCGCGGCCAAGCGTCTGGCTGGGCTCCGGGAAACTCCCGGGTGCTGGCCCTAAGGGGGCGCCCTCCTGCCCAGTCCTGGTCACTAAGACACAGATGCAGCGCCCTCCCCCCCCCCCAAGCAGCAGGAACCCCCGGAGCTGTCGCCCTCCTGCTCTGCCCGCCCGCCCGGGTCAGAAGCCCGGGGCCAGCGTGGGCCCCCGCAGCCCTCCGCCCCCTCCGCGGCGCAGGGCCATCAGGGTCAGTCCCCCTGGCCACAGGCCGCTGCACCATGCACACCTGAGCCAGCAGGGCCAGCAGCACCCGGACCCTGGGCTGGGGATGCCCAGGTCAGCCGCGGCGCCCACAGGCGCTGGTGTTAGTGTGGGCGGCAGCAGCTGGTGGGGGGCCCAGCCTGGACAGGGGTTCTCCGGCCAGCGGCGGCCTGGGGGAGGGGCGCTGGGGCGTTGCGGGGAGGCAGAGGGTGGGCGTGCTAACCCGAAGCAGCCTGTTAGACCGACTGTGATCTACAGGTCTGCACCTGTACAAGGGCAGAACTGCCCGACTCCTCAGTCGCAGCAAAACCTCACAAGGCGCCTCTCGTATCAACCAGGAGCAGGAAGCTCGATCACTCTGGGAAGGCTGCACCCCAAAAGCTTGATCACTCTGGGAAGGCTGCACCTCGAGGTGTGACCGGGAATGCCGGTGGGGCCAAGGGCCGAAGCATGACGGGACCTCAGAAGCCGATCAGTGGGGAGCCTTGTTGATGAGATCAGAACCGTACCCGAGGGCTTGGGGTGTAATTTCAGTTACATTTGGGGACCCAACGGATAAGAATCACCTGGTCAGCAGATGCAGGCCCCCAAGCCCCTAGCGACAAGAACACGTTCCTTAGCTTGGCCCGTTTCCCCTCGTCCTCCCCAGCCCTGCGCGGACACCGCGTGCTGATTGTGACAGAGGCCGGCGCTCGCGCCCCAGCGGCTTCCCGCACCGCGTGGCCCGCTCCCGCTCCCGCCTCCCGGGGCCTGCGGGGTGCCGCTCCCGCCGCACCAAGAGGGGGCAAGCTTCTCCCCGGTCTCAGAAGCCACAGCGTCCACGAGGTGACCAGCGGTCCTGGCCGGGCCTGGGGACAAGCTGGCCGACGGGCTGCTGCTAACGGTCCTAGCACCCTGCTCCCAGCCTCCCCGCGGGGGGCAGAGCACTGCTGCCTCAGTGGCGTGGCAGGGGACGAAAGCTCACCGCCGTGTCTGCGGGGTCGGAGCGCCCGGTGGGGGCAGCCCCCTGGACGCCGCTGCGGTCGGAGGGACACCCCACAGGCGCCGGGTCAGCCGGGGCCCCGGGAGCTCACGTCTTCTCTCTGGGATGGACACTGGGGCTCCCAGCTCGTTCGGGAGTCACTGCACCCTGTGCCTCCCTCCTTGGGGCTGCACCCCACGGCGAGCCTGGTGCTGGGGGTGTCAGGTGAGGTGCTGCTCGCTCCGAGTCCCACCAGGCCGACCTGGGCCGCCCCCCACCGCACGCGCGGCCTCTGGGGCCTCCTCTTACTCAGCGCTGCTGCCAGGCACCAACTAAGGCAGCTCTGCGTGTGCACCCCAGCTCCGGAGGGGGTCGACATTCACCCCAACCAGATGCACAGGGGTGCACCGGGACGTCGCCCACAGCCCCAGGCGGGAAATGCAGCGTAGCGGAGCAGACAGCTGAGGCCAAGCCCCGTTTATTTCCTGGAAGCGGCACACGGTCGCCTGGGCAGGCGTCACTTCCAGAAGAGAACGTTCCAGAAGAGCAGCCAGCAGGGGTAGAGGCCGAGCGCCAGCAGCGGGAAGAGCAGGGCGCCGTAGGTGTGGTGCTCCAGCACGCCCTGCGCCAGCGCCGCCAGAAACAGCTGCCAGCCCTCGGCCAGCGACAGCGGGGCCTCCCGCAGCTCACGCCACAGCAGCAGGCCGCCCAGGAGCGTGGCCGCCGGGCTGGTCAGCACCAGCAGGGCGGCGCGGAGGGGCCTGGGAAGGGGTGGGGGCGGCGTCAGGACGGGCGCGCGGGCGGGCGGGCACGCGCGCGAGTGGGCGGGGCCGAGCAGCACCTACCGGGGCCCAGCGGGCGTGGCGAGCGCGGCGGCGGGCACCATGGTGGCGGCCAGCAGGAAGCCCAGGGAGAAGTTGGTGAGGGTGACGCAGGCCAGCTGGAGCGCCAGGTAGAGGAGGGCCACCAGCTTCAGCACCATCCAGCCCCGGTCCGGGGCCTGCGCGCTCACGACCCTGCGGGGCAGTCGGTCAGCCGGCCGCGCACGCACCGGGCACCCCCCCACCCCCAGGCAGCTCCTCACCGGTGGGCGTTGTGTGGAAGGGCCAGACCAGCCGCGTAGATGGCCAGCAGCGTCAGCACCACGGCCTCGGCCTCGGCCACAGGGAAGTGCTGGGCGGCCACGTGCTGGCCCAGCACCGGCAGCACGTACAGGGCCAGGCCCATGGCCTGGGAGATGAGCAGGGGCGCCGCGAGCGAGGCCAGCCCCAGGCCCTGTGGGCACACGGGCACTTGGAGGAGGGCGCCGGCGCGGGCAGCCCCGGGGCGCGCCCCCCACCCCCCACAGGCGGCAGCCCCCGCCCCCGCCCCGCAGGAACGGGGTCTTCACCTGCGCTGGGGCGAGGACAGGGCTGGGTCCCGAGGGCCCCCCGGCCTCTTCAGGGCCCCCTCCGGCCTCGTGCAGCTGCATCCACAGTTCCAGAGCGTGGCCGGGTCAAGGACGCTGACCAGAGTCGCGGGGGAATATTCCCGGTGGGGAACGCGGGCTCACCCCCTCGCTGGCCCCGAGGACGGAGGACTCTCCCGACCACGGGGGACCCCGAGCGGCCCAGGGGCGAGCGCAGAGGATATCTTGAGGCCCAGGACCAGGAGCAGGAAGCCGGCCGCGGGCATGTAGAGGCCGATGGAGACGAAGCGGGACAGCGCGGGCAGCAGGTAGAAGAAGAAGGACTGGTGCAGCCGCTCCAGGAGGTGGTTGAGCTTGCGGAACGCGCCCTCCAGGGCCCTGCGTGCGGCATGGCGGGGGTCACGGCGGGGCCACGCCCACCCCGCGAGCCCCGCCCGGCCGGGGGGCCGCAGCCACGTACTTGCCCACTGCCACCAGGTCGTGCTTGTACTGGCGGAAGCTGTTGATGCCGCGGAGGGTCAGGGCCTCCACGCGGTAGCGCAGGAAGAGGCCGTGGGGGCCGTGCGGGCGGCCGGACGCCTGCTGCAGCACCATGAGCAGCAGCGTCCGCAGGCCCTGCAGCGGTCCGTCCGCCGCCGACCAGTCCTGGGGCTGCAGCTGGGGGCGGGGCAGGGTCAGAGCGGCCTCCCCTCACGGGCCCGCCACCCCCCCCCCCGGGGCCCCACCTTGCCCTGCAGCGTGCACAGCAGCCCGCCTTTCTGGCAGAAGGTCTGGAACAGGTTGAGCAGGTCAAGGTTGGGCAGCTGCCCGTTGAGCCCCTCCACGGCCACGTCCAGGCTGGTGACCACGTCGCTGCTCAGCTCCAGGGCCACGGCGGCCTGGATGGCCCCGGCCCGGCCCTGCAGGGGGGAGGACTGCACACCTGCGGGGGCGGGAGAGTGAGCGGCTGCGGGGCTGCGGGGCGCCCGGGCGCGGGCGGGCACCCACCCGTGACGTTGACGTCGTGGTAGGCTTCCAGCCAGGCCTCGGTGCCCAGGAGGTCGTGGTCCGTCACCAGGAAGATGATGTCCTTGGCCCAGTAAATCTGCCCTGCCGAGCAGAGGCGGGGTCAGCGCGGCCCGCGCAGGGGCGCCCTCCCCCGCCGCGGCCCCGCGGCTCACCCCGGAAGTGCGCGGCGAGCGCGAGCAGCAGCCCCACGGCCTGGTCGTTGGCGGAGTCGGGGCCGCAGGGCACGGTGAGCACCAGGGCCTCGGTGCTGGCGGCGCGCGGGGCCCGCAGGATGCCGTACACGTTGGTGCCCGCCACCATCTGCAGCGGCAGCGGGGCTCAGCGGGGCCCCCGGCCCGCCCCCCGCCCCGCCGCCCCCCGCGCGGGCCGGCCCCTCATACGTAGCGCTCGTGCGTCTCGTCCGGGAAGGGCAGCCTCCGCGAGAAGCTCTGCGAGTGGACCTCCAGCCCCACGGAGCGCATCGCGCGCTCCAGCCAGGCCGCGGGCAGGGCCCTGGGGACGGAGAGGCCTGAGCGCGCGCCGCCGCCGCGCCCCGCCCCGGCGCCCCACGCCCGCTCACCCCGACTTCCGGCGGAGCGCGGCGAACTCGCGGGCCCAGCTGCGGGCCCGGTCCCCGCCCGCGAACTGCTCCTCCACCATGGTGGAGCCCATGGCGTTCTCCGACATGTAGGTGCGCTGCGTCAGCGGCGGGAAGGCCAGCGCCAGGAACCAGGCGACGCCGGCCGCGTAGCTCAGCGCGCTGCGGGGAGGGCGCGGGGTCAGCGGCCGGCCGCGCCGACGGCCGGCCCCGCCCCGCCGACCCCGCGCTCACCACAGCGGCGCGTTCAGGCGAAGCACGAGGCGGGCGAGCGCGCGCCGGCGCACCGGGTCCGACAGGAGGCCCATGTCGGCGGCTCCGGCCAGAAGCTGCCGCCGGCCCGCGCGCCCGCCGCGCCAGCCAGACCGCGGTCCCTCGCCTCGGGTCCCGGCGGCCCCGCGCAGGCGCAGTCCCCACGCCGCCCCCCGCGCAGGCGCAGTGCCGCACCGTCGTCCCCGCCCGGCGCACGCCACGAAGGCGGGCCCCAGCCGCGCGCAGGCGCAGTACTTCCCGGCCGCCGGCCGCGCGGCGCGGGGACTCGGGCACGGGTCTCCGCGAGGCAGGGCTGGGATGTCGGTCCGCCAGCCTCGGGCCAAGCGGGAGTCGGTGGGGCAGGTGGGAGGGAGACGCGGTGAAGGTGTGAGGCGAGGGCGACGCTGCTGGTGACAGGCGGGGGAGTTGCGGGGCGGCGGGCAGGTGGCAGCAGGCGGTTAGCTGGCCCCAGGCAGGCAGGTGCAGGTGGGAGGCTGGTGCGGCTGCCACACCCCCGGGGGCTGACGGGGCCGTGAGAACCCAGGAGGCCGCACAGGTAGTGTCTCTGTGCCTAGAGCCGGGGTTGGCCGCAGAAGCCCGAGGGGCTCCTAAGGGGAAAGGGGCAAAGCATAACCCAGAAAATGTGGCGCGCGCCCACCTCCATGGCGCGCTGGAGGTGCCGGGTGAGGATGGCGGCCTCCGGGCGTCAGGCCACCCTTCGCTGCTCTACTGCCTGAACCCGGCCTGACGCCGGTTCCCCCACGCAGGGTTTGGGCCCCGGGCTGCAGGAGGTACGCGGAGTGTACGGCGTGCGGGCCCCAGGAGCCAGCGCCCGGTGGGGGCCAGCACGGGTCCGTCTGAGGGCACGGCGTGCTCTGGGCGCTGGAAGCGCAGTGGACTTGAGAGCTTTATTTTGGGTGTGGGTGCTGGATCCTCAGTCCCCCAGCAAGACAGACGCCTCGCGCACGTGTTGCCGCACCACGCGGTCCAGCACGGTGTGCACGTCTCTGGCGGCCCGGGCTGCGGCCTCCAGCACTCGCTCCAGGTGGTCCTCGTGCAGCCTGGCGTCCATTTCAAGCAGAGCAATCTGGCCCGAGGCCGGCAGCAGGGCGAGGGCCAGCTGGGGGCCGCCGGCAGCCTCTTCTACGTGGCTGAGGTCCGCCAGGGCCGTGCCATCCACGAAGCCAGCTGAACAGGCGCACACGAAGTCCCGCATGGGCACCCCGGCGTCCAGCACGGCCAGCGTGGCCGCATTCACGCAAGCGGCGTAGCTTCCGCCGTCAGCCTGCAGCACCTGCAGGCCGGGGCATCAGTAAGCCCCGAGCCCCGCCCTCCCCGCCTTCCGCCCTCCCTCCGGGGCCGCAGCCGCTCACCTGCACGTAGATGTCAATCTGGGAGCGCGGGTGCAGCTGCGTGAGGATGGCTGCCTCGAAGGTCTGGCGGAGCTGCAGGCCCATCTCGCAGGACTTGCGGTCCCCGTGCGGCCGCCGCTTGCGCTCGCCGGTGCTGAAGGTGGCAGCGCTGTACTGACAGTTGACCAGGGCCCGGTCGGGCAGCGCTCGGGCCCGGGAGCCGCGGATCTGGGGGAGGAAGGGCCCGTGAGCCAGCCCACCGCCTCCGTCACTCCAGAGCGCACTAAGTACAAGAAGTTTGTCCCCAGCAGCACGAGAGCGACCCGGCCAGCGTGTAAGGACGCGCGCTGTGCTCTCGCCCCCCAGAAGGCCTCCGTGCCGCCCCCAGCCCCCAGCCCACTCCCTTTTGCGGCCAAAGGCACCGTGCTCACGACGCCAAGGCTACGCTCGCATCCTCCCTTCGCTGCAGAGTAAAACCCACTCTCCCCCCACAAAGTCCTGCCCTCTCGCTGCTGTGGAGCCCCCGTCTCTCCGGACTGCGCCCCACCGGCGTCCTTCCTCTGCTCTGCGAGCCCCCGACGTGTTTCCGCCCCTCTGGCTTCGCCCTCCTGCCTCCCGGGAAGCTGGGCCCGGGCTCGGCGGCAAAGAAACGCCGAACGGCCTCAGAGCCGCCGTCCTCAGCTGCGTCCCAGCGGGGACGCGACGAGGCAACGTGAAGCGGCGCGGGGGGCCGGGCCCGGGGGTCAGGCCGCGGCCGGGCGCTGCGGGCGGCAGGGGCAGGGGCGCAGAGGGGTCCGGGGCGACTCCGCCACTCGCCTCGTGCGGCCCGTAGACCACCGCCAGCGCCTTGGTGTTGCCCTGCTCGATGTAGGCCGAGCCGTCGGCCTGCGCGAACACGCCCATCCGCGCCTGGATCTTGCGCAGCTCCCCGGCGCGCCGCCCGTCCACCCGGTAGCCCTGGTCGGACAGCAGCTCCAGCCCCGCCATGCCGGCCGCGCGCCCAGGCCGCGCCGGGGACTTCCGCCCCGCCCACCCGGGCACTTCCGCCCGCACGCCCCGCCCACGCCCCGGGACTTCCGCCCGCACGCCCCGCCCACGCCGGCCGTGTGACCTCGAGCGCCCGCTGTTCCGCGGCCGTCCGCCCGGAGCCCCGCCAGGGGGCGGCCCCGCTCACGCCCTCTCGGGCTGGCTTTGGGGCGGCTCCCGCGGTCTGCGCGGCTGGTCTGCGCCGCCACCGTGGGGGGCCGGGTCTCCGCCGCCCCCCCGCAGGCTCCCTGCGCCCCCCACCGGCCGCGGCCCCCCCCTCAAGTCCCCCAGCCCCGGCGCGCGCGCCCGCCGCGCCGCTCTGACGCGGGGCCCTCCGGGGTCGCCCCAGTCTCCCTCTTCGCTGACCACCTGCTGGGCAGCGACCTGGGACCGCGCTTACTTTGAACGTGAGACGCTTCCGTGTTGTAATTCCCCGTGGATCCGTGCGGACAGCCCCGCGGGCTCTCGGTCCTCCTGCAGGCGGCGTGACAGCCGCGGGCCGCCGCCCAGGCCCTGCTGGTCTCGGCCACCCGGTGTGGGCCCGCCGTGGGGGCGTCTTGGCCTAGCTTTCCCGCCAGGGGCGGCGCCAGTATTCCCCTGACCCAAACCTGCAAGCGCCCCTCACACCCCAGCCCTGTGGGTCCAGCACCCGTCCCGCGCGCCAGCAGGCCCGGCGCTCGTCGCAAACCTTGTTCTCGGGCGGTCAGCTCACCTGTGTGGGGGCCTCCTCAGCCGGCGCTGGCCCCCGGTCACCTTGGGACGCAAGGCAGGTGCTGTGGTGCCAGACCTGCCCTCGGAAGCCTGTTGTGGGCGAGGTGGTCACGCCGCCTGCCCAGGCTCGGTCTCTTGCCCCTCATGGTGTTTCAGGGCAGGGAGGGGCGCCCCAGGACCCCAAACCTGCCTGCTCTAAGTAGGTTCTGCTGTCCGCCGCATCAGGACAGAGCACACAGACCTCTAGTGGAGAGGAACTTCAATGCAATTGGTGGGCAATACAGAAAGGGGAAGGAGCGTTTCCAATCCAAGCACCTGAAGTCACCGTCCCCTCGTGGGTAGATGTCCAGCCAGGCAGGCTGGGCCCAGAGCAGGGCACTGAGGCCCGAAAGCTGCCCCAGTCTAAGGCACCTTCCAGCGGGGACCCAGAGGAAGGGGCAGAGACAGACAAGCCTGGAGGAAAAGAGCAAACTCAGGACTGTACTTGCGGGGATCATGTCTGTAGCTCGTTACCGGAGAGGTCTCTCTGGTCGTGTTGCGCACGGTAGGTCAGCTGTGGGCATCTGCTGTCGCTGCTTCCCCTGGACTTTGAAGGACGAGGCAGGATCAAGCGCTTCTGGGTCCATCCTGAGCGCGTTGTCCTGCTGCCCGGGCGCTGGCCCAGGGAGGGACTTACACGCCAGGCCTGTCTGCCCTGAGGAACGCTGCAGCCCCAGGAGGCCGGAGCCAGTGGGCAGGCACTCTCCCTGCACCAGGCTGTGCCCAGCTACAGACTCATCCCAGGAGAAGCCCCCCCAAAGAATGGGGGGGTGGGAGGGGGGATTAGGGATGGGGAGCCCCACCCCCAGTTTTCTGAGCCTGTGGTTCTGAAACAGGGCAGTCAGGGCAGGGGGGCAGGAGGCCGGGACGGCCGCCCACCTGCCCGGGCCCAGACAGGAGCCACCAAAACCACAGAGGCAAAAACCAGAACCCGGGGCTCTAGCAACACCACCCCAAGGGGCCTGCGGGTCTCACCCGCCAGCTGCCCGAGGCCCTGGGCCCCCCGCCTGGGCTTGTCTCAGACGGGGACACAGAGCCCACCTCGCCCGGACGCGTCAGGGATGGTCGCCACCGGCCACCAGGAGTCTGGACGGCGCTGGCCAGTGTCACGGTGACCAATGGCCCCCAGGGCAGTGTCAGAGCGCCCAGCGTCACAGCTCTGCGCTGTTGGGGCGCCAGGAACAGCAGGAGCCCTGGGGCCTGGGGATCCTCTCAGGGGTGGAGATAGTGTTACAGGGCAGAAGAGAGGGACACCCCCGAAACCCCAGACCTGCCCTGTTCAAAATGGGTTCTGCCATCCACCGCACCAATACAAAGCGTATAGGACCTTTTGTGGAAAGAAACTTTAATACAATTAGAAAAGACAGAGAAGACAAAGAATATATATTCTAAGTCAAGCATCCAATGCTAACCAATCCTCTGGGTACAAGTCCACCCAGGCGGGACAGGCCCAAAGCAAGTCCCGAAAGCCGCCACAAGTCCAGAACAGCTCTCGGCAGGGACCCACACACAAGGGTCAGAAACAGCCAGACAATCCTGAGCGGAACAGAACAGAATCAAAACCAAAATCAGCACAGCCATCGTTCACCTCCCCACGCGTCTCTCACCCACTCTCTCTCACGCAATCCAGGCCAGTGCAGCTTCTTTGCAAGTCTCTGCCCCTCGGGCCTCTTCTGGCTCCATCCTGCTCCCGTCTCCTCCTGTCTCTGTGTCTCCTCTGTGTCTCTGTCTCTCTTCTCAAGCTTCTTATGTCCTGCTCAGCTCCACCCTCCCTTGGGTGGGACAGGGAACCTGGGACACACCCTTTCTCCTGGGGACCACCCTGTTACAATCCCCCCTTTTATTTATTTTTTTAAGATTTATTTATTTATACATACAAGCTGGGGTACAGGCCAGAGGAGTGGGGCAGCGAGAGGGCTCACCAGAGACAGTGGGGAGCAGAACAGGCAGATCAGAAACACACTGCTGAGGGGAGCAGCGGGCGAGGCAGGAGAGGTCTGCCGCGCCATGTGGGATTCTCCCCGGCTGGGCGTTGAACTCGCATTGCCCGCTGCTGACAGCTCCGCAGCGCAGCGCTCAACCGCTGCACCATCAGGGAGGCCCCAATCCCCCCTTTTAATTTTTATTCCACCATATCCATGGTGGCACAGATTTCAGGGTATAGTCTTAGAAGACAGTCTTTCCTCAGAGTTTCAGTCCATGTCAAAAGAGGAAAACATCTGGAGGCATTAGCCAAACAAAGCAGCAAATATATCAAAATTACGGGGAAAAAATTAAATTGGTTCAACTTATGTAAAGACAAGTTCTCTCCACCTTGATCCCAATGTTATCCAATAGTAGAGCAAAATGTTGCTAACTGAATCTACTGTCAGACAATTTTCCCATTTTTGCACAAAATCACAGGGCAGCAAGCTTAGCTGGCTCTGTTGGAACACTCCATCTACGACCAGAGCGAGCTCTTGACGTCCGACCACACAGGCTCCAGGACAGTCAGTCTCACCAGACTCCACCTGCGGTTTCCTTGTCTCGAGGCTACCAGGGTTTTTTCCTTTTCCGGGTTGTCCAGTCCTGCCGATGGAGGCAAGCTTCCTTACCTCCTCTGGAGGTCTCTGGAACCCTGCAAGCAAAGCAACAGATTCTCTTCTTGGTTCAGTGCAAATTCAACTTACTGGAAGCATTCCAATCAAAGCTGTGTGATGAAACATGTTTCCAATTTCTTCAGTTTAGACGACAAAATTCCCAAATGAAATTATGCAAAAATAGACTCTACCATGAGTAGTAAAAATCACTATCACCATTGTTAATACTATGTTGGTATCAAGGGGAAAGAAAATGCAAACACAAGTGAGCCATGCTTTAAAAAAAAAAATGCAACAATTGGTTTATCTCCAGCCTATTTAGTCCCTTGGAAATTTTTTACTGTTGAAAGTTCCATCAATTGGAATCAGCTGAGATTTTTCCTGAAACAATTTCTTTCAGAAACAATTTCTGGGGCCTCCCTGGTGGCGCAGCGGTTGAGCGCTGCGCTGTGGAGCTGTGGGCAGCGGCGACGCGAGTTCGACGCCCAGCCAGGGAGAATCCCACATGGCGCGGCAGACCTCTCCTGCCTCGCCCGCTGCTCCCCTCAGCAGTGTGTTTCTGATCTGCCTGTTCTGCTCCCCACTCTGTCTCTGGTGAACCCTCTCGCCGCCCCACACCTCTGGCCTGTACCCCAGCTTGTATGTGTAAAAAAAAAAAGAAACAATTTCTGTAGATATCAGACTATTTAAGTATACAACATTGCAAGACAACAATCAAAAATTGACAATTTACATACATATCAGGTACTGAAAGGTTTTGTAAGTTTCAGAAAACCAATGTTAACATTTTTTTTGTGCATGCCAAGTTTTACCTTTTTTTTTCCATTTTTTAATAGGTGCCATCTAAATCAATTTTACACAATTGACAGGCCAAGACAGGCACAAAGAAGACATACAGACATACAATATACAGACACAGAGAGCTCTCAGTTATGCCACGTGGAATATTTATACAACCACAGTTTTTTCTCATAAGTTCAGAAAAAACCCCTTAAATTAAAAAAAAGTTGTGGAGGGCCTCCCCGGTGGCGCAGCGGTTGAGCGCTGCGCTGTGGAGCTGTCGGCAGCGGTGACGTGAGTTCGACGCCCGGCCGGGGAGAATCCCACATGGCGCGGCAGACCTCTCCTGCCTCGCCCGCTGCTCCCCTCAGCAGTGTGTTTCTGATCTGCCTGTTCTGCTCCCTGCTCTGGCTCTGGTGAACCCTCTCGCCGCCCCACGCCTCTGGCCTGTACCCCAGCTTGTATGTAAAAATAAAAAATAAACCTTTAAAAAAAAAAAGTTGTGGAATGTTGCTGGCAGAAATCACAGGTTTCAGTTGACATCCTACAAACCAAAGACTTTGGAAACAGGAAGAAAAGTTTTCATTAATCACAAAAGAGTTATACGGCCTTGTTCACTTTAGGGTTTAAGCCTTCCCAATAGGAGTCAATCCTGAGGTATCCAATACAGCAGCTAAAAGAGCAAAATTAACAGTTAGCTTTTAAACAATAGAAGTTATCTCCCATTAGCCATCAAGCATGCAATCTTTGGGTATCCTGGAACAGACCTGAAAGACCAAAATCAAAATATAATCAGTTAACTTTCATTTAGAAGGAGCCATCTCCTTACTTCTGTTAGCCACTCTGGGACAGAAGCTAAAAGAGCAAAATAAAAATATTAGTGTAACAGGGTGGTCTCCAGGAGAAAGGGTGTGTCCCAGGTTCCCTGTCCCACCCAAGGTAGGGTGGAACTGAGCAGGATTTAAGAAGCTGAAAAGACACACACGGAGGACACACACAGAGGAGACACAGAACACAGAAGACAGGAGGAGATAGAAGAAGGATGGAAAGCCAGAAGAGGCCCAAGGAGCAGAGAGACTTGTAAAGAAGCTGCACTGGCCTGGACTGAGTGAGAGAGACGTGGGTGAGACGAGTGGGGAGGTTAACGATGGCTGTGCTGATTTTGGTTTTGATTCTGTTCTGTTCCTCTCAGAATTGTCTGGCTGTTTCTGACCCTTATGTGTGGGTCCCTGCCAAAAGCTGTTCTAGACTTGTGGCAGGCTTTCGGGACTTGCTTTGGGCCAATCCCGTTTGGGTGGACTTGTACCCACAAGGAGTTGGTTAACATTGGGTGCTTGACTTAGAAAATAAATTCTTTGTTCTCTGTCTTTTCTAATAGTATTAAAGTTTCTTTCCACAAAAGGTCCTGTATGTTTTGTATTGACGCGGCGGATGGCAGAACCCATTTAGAACAGGGCAATTTTGGGGGTGCCCCTCTCCCTGCCCTGTAACATTAGCAGTTAACTTTCAATTAAAAGAAGTCATCTCCTTACTTCTGTTAGCCACTCTGGGACAGAAGCTGAAAGAGCAGATTCAACATCAAACTACAGATTACACCTCCCCCACACTAGGGAGGAATAGCAACAAAACACAGGTATGAAAACCTGGTACAGTTACATCATGTACCACATAGAGTGCCTTCACAAAAGACCTTCCGCAGTAGGAAGCAGAAATCTTAGAATATTGTCTTACACCAGCAATTGAACAATACAGAATTCAAATGGCAAACATACCCAGAACAAATTATATATAGACAAAATTCAAAGCAGCAAATGCTTTCAGATTCAGACTAAATCCATTTTTCTGATCCAGACCTTGCAAAACTCGTTATCTCCAAGAATCCATCATGGTTGCAAGCAATTACCAGTACTGCTGAAGGCTTTTTATACCCAGGTATTACATTTGCTAATTTAAACACCACTGCTCCATTAATCAGCTGTGCAAAAAGCCCTTAAGCAGAGATAAGGGAGTGATCAGAGATCAGGGAGTGGTCAAAATCAAAACCAAAGTCAAAGTAAATCAGTGAAGAACCATTACTGGCTTCAGACATGCTAATGAGATTAGTAAAACAGCAGAGATTACAAACAAATCTCAAAATCCCAGCAAATCAACGTTATCTAAAAAAAAGATGCCACAAACAGCAAAAATCTTAGAGGAGTAGCCAAAATAACAAAAAACTGAGTTTCAGAGAAGCCCATCAAATGGCTTCAGACGCCATCTTTGATCTAACCACATGGTCCAATTTAACACCATCTTTAGAGTAAAACTGCCACACAGAACAATTTCCATAAAATCAAAACTCTTAGCAAATGACTGCAAATTACACACAGACACAAAGAGTTTCCACAAGGCCCAAGACAGCTTTTTTCAACAGCAAATCTACACATATCTGAAACACAGTAGAGAAACAAAAATCACATTTGCGATTATGGTAGCCAGTGCCATGGGGAAGCCAAATTTCTCCATAACCAGATGGCTCAAATCCATGCTGGCTCACCAAATCTGTTACAGGGCAGGAGAGAGGGGCACCCCCGAAACCCCAGACCTGCCCTGTTCAAAATGGGTTCTGCCATCCACCGCACCAATACAAAGCGTATAGGACCTTTTATGGAAAGAAACTTTAATACAATTAGAAAAGACAGAGAAGACAAAGAATATATATTCTAAGTCAAGCACCCAATGCTAACCAATCCTCTGGGTACAAGTCCACCCAGGCGGGACCGGCCCAAAGCAAGTCCCGAAAGCCGCCACAAGTCCAGAACAGCTCTCGGCGGGGACCCACACACAAGGGTCAGAAACAGCCAGACAATCCTGAGCGGAACAGAACAGAATCAAAACCAAAATCAGCACAGCCATCGTTCACCTCCCCACGCGTCTCTCACCCACTCTCTCTCACGCAGTCCAGGCCAGTGCAGCTTCTTTGCAAGCCTCTGCTCCTCGGGCCTCTTCTGGCTCCATCCTGCTCCCGTCTCCTCCTGTCTCTGTGTCTTCTCTGTGTCTCTGTCTCTGTTTTCAAGCTTCTTGTATCCTGCTCAGCTCCACCCTCCCTTGGGTGGGACAGGTTACCTGGGACACACCCTTCCTCCTGGGGACCACCCTGTTACAATAGGACCCATGCCCCATCTCTGTCTGCAGAGTCCTCTCCTTGATCTGAGAGCATCTGCCAGATGTGTCATTTCCTTCCTCTTCCTTTTTGGAGACCGACCAGCAGAGTCTCCCCTTCTTCCTTCAGACTCTGGAACCACCTTCCCTCTTAAGGGGCTGGTGGTATCTCTCCCTCAGTGCCCTCAGACCCCGGCTTATATCCTCTTTCACGGCGCCCCACCCACAAGTCTGAGTGGACCGTTTTTCAATCCTGTGGCTGATTGAACCATTTAGCACCAATCAGCTCATAGCTCACACCTGATTGGTCCATTCTGAGATCCAGGAAGTGCACTTTACATAAAAGGGCTCTGCAGCACAACTGCCACATCTGGCTGTGGCCCAGGGTGAGGAGAACCCCTGCTCCTGCCGCTCCCCTGCTGCGGCGGCCGGTTCCGGTGAGTCTGTCAGAAACAGTCTACCCGTGGGCCTCCCTGGGGGCACAGGGTCAGTCTCAGCACTGCGAGGCTATTGCCAGCCACTGCGGCAGGAGTTCCATCCCCGCCCAGGGGGCCGACCCACAGGGCACAGCAGACCCCTCTCCCCGCTGCCCCCTCAGTGGATCTGACGGAGGAGACAGGATCACAGATTTGAACCTGACCCACACAGGAGGTGGCAGTAGAGGGATCAACACAATCACTTCAAGCAGGCCTCAGAGGCTGCAGGGAGTGTAAGGGGTGTCAGGACAGTCTCCGCCCCTTTGCAATCTTGCAGGACTAACAACAAACAAGCCGCTCCTGGAAGGCGAGCCCCTCCCTGAGAGATTATGTCAGGGCGGTGCCTGCACTGGCTCTGGCGGCAGCTCTCCCTCTGCCCACCTGTAACTAGCAGGTGCTTCTTCCACCAACTCTCTGTCCCTCTGCAGGGCGGCGGCCTCCTGCCTGCCCGTGCCGTCCCGTGCGGGTCTTCTCCTCACTGACCCCTCAGCAGGGCGCTCTCCTCAGGGCTGCCCCGCGACCATGCAGGCCTCTCAGCAGGCCTGTCCCTCTCGGCAGCTCTTCCCGCCCACGCGTGCCTGTGCGAGTTACCTCTGCTCTTCGTCTCTTTCCCTGATTAACCTGTTCTTTTAAATATATTCGACGTCTCTGTGTCATGGAGAAACTCCCCGAGAAACTCGCCGCGTGCCGCTGAAAGGGGAGCTCTGGTGAAACCTTTCCCAGAGCGAACCAAGGACCCCGCCCTCCATCGATTCTAAAAATCAACATCAGATCCTCCTGTTCTGCTCCCCACTGTCTCTGGGGCGTCCTCTCACCCCCCACACCTCTGGCCTGCACGCTAGATATTGTGTGCACAAATAAACAAACCTTTAAAAACAAAGCAGCATTCTCCCCGTGACCCGCAGAGTTGGCTTTGCTCCCGCTGTGGGCGCCCTCCAGACGGTCACTGCGCGTTCGGGCTGCGTGGCTGCCCCACTGTGCTCTCACCCCCGCCCCACACGGGGAGGTGCAGCAGAGGGCCCAGCCAAGGCCGCCGCCGCGTGGAAGCTGCTGAGGGCACTGGCAGGTCCCAGAGGGGGCCGGGCAGCAGCGAAAAGGCTGCTGCCCCACTGCCCCTCGGACGGAGGGTGTCCCCCAGATGAACTCTAGGTGGACCCAGTGGCCCAAGAAGCTGCCCGCCTCTGACTGGCCCTGCTTTTGAGGGGCCTCCACTGCCTGCCCCCTCCTGGTGGATGAGTCCGTGTGCGGTGCCCATCCCAGGCTGCCAGGCCACCTGTGTCCCCCACGCCCCCATGCCAGGGGCTCTGACCCACCCTCGCGTGTCTGCCCCTCCCCCGGGGCCCCTTCGGACCCGCCCTGCCTCTCCTGGCCCAGGGACCGGCAGGGTGGTCGGGACGTGCTGCTGGCGGCTGGCTGGCAGGTGGGGCGCCGGGCTCCCTGCCCTGGGCTGGGCGGAAGCCCACCCTCCGGGGAGGTCCACAGGGCCCCGGGCCCCGTCCGGCCCCGGGACCAGAGCCAGGGGGTGAAACTGCCGGCCGGGCTCTGAGGGCGCGGAATGCGGCGAGGCGGGCGGGGCGGCCGCTGACCTCACAATGGCGGGCCGCGGCCCTGAGCAGGAGCCCGGCCGCTGCCCCGGGCTGCCGCCGCGCATGTCCCCCCTCAGCAGCTACGAGGGGCTGCGGCAGGAGATCCAGCGGCTGGCGCAGGAGAACGAGGAGCTCCGCCGGCTGGTGCGGCTCATCCAGGAGAACCAGGAGCTGAAGCTGGTGCTCAGGAGCCGCGGCGGCAGCCTGGGCTTCTGCAGCTCCGGGCTCCTGGCCGAGGTGGCCGCCAGCCCCCGACTGCCCCGGCGCAGGTCCATCAAGTTCAAGGATGCAGACGCAGGTGAGGGCCCAGGCGCCCCAGCCCCTTCCGCAGGCCGGACCTTCCTGCTGCGAGAGGCCGGGCCGGCGGGGGCTGGACGGTGCTGGACGGGCGGGGGGCTGGGGGGCTTCCGGGGGCACAGCAGGGAGAAGGGGAGAAGGTGACATCTCTGAGGATGCAACCCGGGAGCAGAGCTGGACGACGCGGAGCCTCGGCCGGGGACATCCGTGCAGAGGCCCTGAGGCTGCAGCGGGCGGGTGCCCGGTGTGGCTGAGATGGGGGGCGGGCGGGCTGGGAGGGGCCTGCGGGAGAGGACGCTGAGGCCAGGCCCTGGCCCCGACCTCCGCCCTGAGTGCTCTGTCCAGGTGCTGGCCGGAGGCCAGGCAGGCTGGGCCGATGCGCCAGGGCAGCCTCCGGCTGGGCAGAGCCAGCCGTGGAGGTGGAGGAGGGACTGCGGCCTGGCCGCCCTGACCACCGACACGGGCCCAGGCTGCGGCCCAGGTCCAGGCCCAGGCAGGGCCACTCCCGGCCTCCCTGCTGCATCCTCGGGGGTCACGCCCGACCGCCCCTCTCGGCCTCCCCAGCCGCTCAGGCCTCTCCAGGCCGGCTCCAGGCGCCAGTCCCTAGGGCTGGGCAGCAGTCACTGCCCAGGGAGGGGTCGCTGGGGACACGGGGGGTTCCCGGACATGGGAAGGAGGCCGGGGCGGGGCGGCAGCTGGAGCTTCCAGAGCGAGGCCGGGCGGGGGCAGGGCAGGCCCTGTGGGCGGGGGTCAGAGGGGGGCGCCAGGAGCCCCAGGGCGTGCGGGCACCTGGGGGCCGTCGGGGGAGTGGGAGGGGGGGTGTGGTCACCACCTGCAGGGGCCGGGGGAGGGCCAGGCCCGGTGGGGCAGGAGCTGCA
>PVIJ01021766.1:0-17719 GCA_004024925.1 Scalopus aquaticus
GGCCTCCCTATAGTCCTGTTATAAGTGAAACCATTCGATATTTTTCTTTCTGGCTTATTTCACTGAGTATGATTCCCTCTAATTCCATCCATGTCGCTGCAAATTGCATGTGTTTATCTTCTTTCAGAATGGAATTTCTTAATACTTTTATTTCTAAAAGCTTTAAAGTCTGGTTTTAAAATAAGACATTCTACATGTAGCTGGGAGGTGACACTACAAGCAGAGAGATGTTTTGTCCTGGGCTCATGGATGGTGTACACACACACAGAAATGTGTGAAAATGGTGATCTGAAAGAGGATAGCTCGATGCTAAAATGCCACAGCATACACATGGGAGTGTGGTCATTTATGCAGAGATAAATGGATCAGTATTTTATTTTTCTCAAGTCTTTTGGTTATGTGAAATAATTATTAATAACTCTTTTCTATCATATAAACAATGTAAAATATCAAAAAAGATGGTCAGGCTATTTAACATTTTAGGGGAGTATAAATACAAATTGTATATACTTTTCTAATATTAGATCAATGAGATTGTTTTATAGTTCCATACCTTAGTACAGTCACTATTTCAACAAACTAGCTAACTGAACCATCACCACATGTAATTTTAAAATTATAATGATGAATCGTTATTTTATCCTTGTTTGTTTTTTCACAATATAGGATTTCTCCCCTCAAGTGTGGTCACCATAGCACACTGTGCTTTCCTTCCAACTGTAATTTTAAATGATTACACTGCCGAGTAATCCTAAAGAGTCCTTGCAAAGTAGAAAAATCAAATGTCTTACTTTATTTAGATCTTCATGGAGACCATCCATTAGGAACAGAAGCAGCTCTTGTGAATCTTGTTGGCTGTATCCTGCAAACTGGTCATTGATCTTCCCAATGGTGATTTTAAAGTCTTTTGGACTAATGTACCTGTACTGTCCTGTCCACAGGGCTTTCATGATGATGCCAAATTCTTCTGCTACTTCACCTTTATGCCCCAACAAATTTGACCTTTGCAAATTAAAGTTACAAAAAAGCATTAAAAGAAAATTCTAGGTACAGTGTGTTCTTGATATCAATATTAAACTTTTCATACTATGACGCTACACTAAAATTCATAGTTTTTTTAAAAAAACCTCTTCACCTTGCTCCTTTCTTGCTGCCAGGTCTGCACCATCTCCTACTCAGCAGACTGCAGTTTATGACAGGAAGGTGTTGCCTTCTTTCATCACTCCTTTCCAGTATGTCCTTTACCAACCAAAGGATCCTTTTCTCTACATTTTTCTAATTTTCCTCTTTCCTAATTTGGATTTTCTGGGGCTGGGTGGTAAAGTGTGGCTAGCTCACCATTTTAATATTACAAAAAGTATGACATTTCCTTACCTGTTAATATCATCCTGATAACAGTTTCGGTTGAAATAATCAGCCAAATGTGGAGCATTACATAGGCATTGCAATATTGAGTTCATGTAACAAGTATTTCCTAAATTACGTAGTCCGGTGAGAGCTGGTCCAGATCCTCCAAAAACTGGATTGAGGTTTCGAATCTGTGAAGCAGAAAGCCTTGTGATCTCAGCTTTCGGATAGCATGTTGGCCTGAGGATGAAAAGGTAAAGATGCCTTAAAATGCAGAGTAACTGAAATTAAGATCCAAACTACAAATGAGCGCAGACTCTAGAATCTGTACCACAGCCAAAAGTGATTTGTAAACAGTTAATATGTTAACTCATGAGGTACTGTGACTTATAGAATATTTAATATCTAGGTAATTGATTATATTCCCTGACCTATGAAACAAGTACCTTCACCCTTTTACATAGGTTCTTGGTTCTTAAAACCTGAGATAAGTCTGCTCTTTCATGAAGACTCAAGCACCTTTCAGCGATCTTAGGAAGCTTAACACTTAACACAAATGTTTACACTTAAGCAGATTACCAAACAGGTAATTTAAAGACATTACTATGGAGTAGGTATCAACAGAGGCAGAGGTTCTCTGGGTACTATTACCTCAAGTCTAGAATTGTGCTGACAAGTATGGTATTCCCTGATGGTTATTTAAATTAAAAGTTAGTTCCTCAGTTACATCAACCACAATTCAAAACAGTCAAACTGGACAGCACAGATACAGAGGATTTCTATCATAGAAGGATGTACTGAACAGCATTAAACTACAGAACACCTCTAAAACTTTTAGTGTATTTGGTTTATATGTGGGAATTCTAAAACTGCTATAGCAACAAGAAAGACACGTCAGGTCTTCCATTCCCAAATTAAAAAATCTCCAAAGAAGTCCCCATCTGCAAACATAAGTTCTCAGGAGGAAAAACAACTACTTTAGTGTTTGTTATCAAAAAAAGATGACCTAACTGGAATTCCTTAGCAATTAGTAAGTATGAAAAAAAAAAAAAAACCCAAAACACCAGCTACTTATATCTAACCTTCCCCCTCCTCTGAAACAAAGATTAGAAATGGTAAGTAGACCTGAAAAGTAGACTTTTAATAACATTATAAATATTAGTTTCAAAAAAGGGACAGCAATATGAGGTACTGTTTTGGGAAACTTAAATGTACTACTAGTGAACAGAATAAGAAATTCTATAAATTATGGTGGTCAAAGGGACCCCATATTTCAAAGTAATCTATAACATGCCTTAAAATGTGTGTGTATGCTTTTACATTTACATTAACACATAACTATATTCCTTTGGGGCCTCCCTGGTGGCGCAACGGGTTAAGGGCAGCACTATGAAGCTAGCCAGAACCACTGCAGCAAGAGTTCGATACCCGACCAGGGAGATTCGCACTTGGTGCAGCAGACCTCTCCTGTCTCGCCCGCTGCTCCCCTCAGCAGTGTACTTCAGTAGATCTGCCTGTTCTACCCCCCACTCTGTCTCTGGTGAATCCTGTCACCCCCCACACCTCTGACCTACACCCCAGCTTGTATGCATAAATAAATCTTCAAAAAAAAGTTTAAAAACCCAAAGCATTAACTCATACTTATATTCCTTTCTGATATATTTGTTAGGGCTTAAGAGAACAACCAAGGACATTTAATCACTTTTTCCTCTGTGGTAAATAATGGCTACTATAGCTATTCAGAAATTCCTGATTCCCTGACATTAAAGAGCTGATATGTTTAATGTAGAACATAACAGATAATTTAGATCTAGGAGTTAGGATAAACTTACTTGTTTTCCCGATTAACTGCTGGAGTTACTGCTGGCTTTCTCTTCTCTTCTTCTTGAATGGCCTGAGTTATATCTGGGGAGGAGTATGAGCGCTTCAGTTTCGAGGGTTCCCTATCCCGTTCAGCAGGAATCTGTGGCTTAGTTTTATGAGTGGGAGGGGTGGAAGGAGGTGCAGATGATGGAGCCATTTCTGGTGGATACATATGAACAGTGTTGGTGGGTGAATGATAATAACGAAAAGTTCCAGTGATTGGGTCAAGGAACTTGAAAGAAAAAAGAGAAAAAAAAGTCAAAAACCAATGACCATTATCAAATAAAAATCACTCAAAAGCATTTCATTGCTAAACCTACTTTTGAATTAAACGAATTTTAATGAAATGGTGATAACCCTAAAACCTAAAGATTGGGGAAGTTTATAATGACAAATGCCAGGATTGCTCATATACTGTAGTCAACACATCAGGTTGGATATTGAGAAACCTAACCCTGCTGTAATTAGGGAAGCAGCTATGTCCTCTACAATGAAGAAACAGTACTGACTCTGTATTACACGTGTAGAACAAAGGTGTTTTTGTTGTTGGCTTTTTAAAGAACATAGCAATCATGTTTCTGTGCAGATTTTGGGTTTTACCTTAGCCCAGCCTAAAGGCAGTCCTGGTACAATCCTCCCCATTTCTTCACTACGTGCTCTTGTCAAAGGTTCTCGCTGAGCCTAGTTTAGGGGGAAAAAAGATTTTTAAATAAAATTTTGCCACAACCAACTTGTACCAGAAAAACAGGCATTGTCCCCCTTTTCAAAAAGTTCAAAGATGAAGAGCTATATGTGTTTTTCTTAAAGTCCAAATATTACCACAGCAAGTGAAGGAGGAATGGGTATATAAGCATATAGTGGTTTTTTTGATATTTCCTTCAAAGACAAAACACAAAGATAATTCTAAGTATTAACCCAAAAGAAAACATTTCCACAGAAAGAATTCTATTTGATATTCTTAAAAGCAAATAGCCCCAAAGTAGGAGCAATCCAAATATCCATGAATTGATGAAGGAAAGGACTAGTATATCCACAAAATGGAACACTACTTAGTAATACAGAGGAATAGACTGATTCAGGATACAAGGATGAATCTCAAATTATGAAAATTTTTCTATACACACATATCCATGAAATATTCAGGAGGCAAGTCTATGGAGACAAAATAGATTCATAGTTGTTAGGGGCTTGAGGGTGGGAACAACAAATGACTACAACTGAGCACAGGGATCTTTTCTGTGATGGAAATTTTCTAAAATTCGACTGAGTTAATAATTGTTTCACAACACTGAGCTGTAATCACTGAACTATACACAAAAGATGGATGAATTTTATAGTGTACAAATTATACCTCAACATAGCTCTTCAATAAAAACATAGGCAAAGATATCTTATAAAAGGCCCAAGTATTTTTAAAATTGTGATGAAATATACATAAAATTTGTCATCATAACCATTTCTAAGTGCATTCGCTGGTGGCATTAGTATATTTACATTATTGCATAACTGTTCTACAGAACTCTCTTCAAATTGCAAAACTGGAATTGTGTACCCATTTAAACAACTCTCCATTCTCCCCCCAACCCCGACTTAGCCCCTGGCAGTTGCTACTCCTATTTCCTGTCTCTATGAACCTGACTACTCTGGGTAACCTATACAAATTAAATCATATAATATTTGTCCACTTTGTGATGGATTTACCTCTCATGACATAGTGCTCAAGGTTCATCCATGTTGTAGCGTGTATCTGAATTTCCTTCTTTTAAAAAAGCTTCATTACTCCATGGTAATGACATACCATATTTGTTTATGTATCTACCTGTCAGATTGCTTCCATCTTTTGATTATTGTGAATAAATAATATCGCTATGAATATAGGTGTATACATACATCTTCAAGGCCTCACTTTTAATTACTGGGTATATATCTAAATGTAGTATTGCTGGATCACATGGTAAAACCTAAATATATTTTATTTTCATAAAATGAATACAATATACTTATTTTAGTTAGTATGATAAACATCAATTCCCTTTGGCATTTGAAGGAATCAGTGATGAGAAAGTACACAAAACAGCTGCCAAAGATAGCACAGGTCTTTCAGACAGATCCCAAGCTGGAGTAGACAATATGGTAAAGATAACAACATGGCTAGAACAACTCTATGTATAAAGTGTTTTTTCCAATTCAAAGAACTACTTACTTTATTTCTTTCGGTGTCCTCTATAGTCTCTCTAAAAGCTCCAGTCTTTAGATTTCCACTTTCTGGTTGTCCTTTAATCTTAACAGGCTGTAAAATTATAAAAATTTCAGATGTGAAAGAAAACTTGAACTTTTCCCCAATGTAAAGCTAGTTAACACAATAAAATCTATCATGCTGAAAATGTATTAAAAAAAAAAACACTGAAAACTTAATTCTATTGTAAAATATACTTTTAATTAAAAATGCATATGGAATTTCCTGACACTAAAGATAAAGAAGAGACTTTAATGGATCAGTATAGGGGAAAATGTGCAAACTACAGTGGACTGTGAAGCATAGATTCATAAAAGATGGCCAACTATGTTAGTCCCACTGTATACACTAAACATGGCCTCTTTTGAACACTTTCCTTTTACTCAAGGAAATGATATGGGTTACCTTGAAAGTGGTATTCTCAAAAAAATATATTAAAGAGGTGACAGAATTTTATACAGAATAATATTTAAAAATATAGAGTTCATTTTATGTTGCCTTGGAAACTGAAATAGGTTCCTTAAAAAATTCACTTTACTATTTTATTTTTTAAAATTTTATATTTTTAATCCTTATATTTTATTTAAAAAATATAGTGAAGTAAAAATTTACTCTAGAAAAAAAATATGCCTTTTGCCTACATTTATTTTTAACTGAGGTAACACTGGTTTTGCAACACTGTATATGATATGGGGAAGAGATTTTGTACCTTCTCAGATAGGTTACTATACCACATTTACCTACTGTTAAAAGAAACATACAGTGAATGTCATATTTTTTTTCTACGTGTTAAAATAGAGGCAACATCAAAAATAATACACGATAATCTCAGGGCTATTCAGATTTTTAGGGATTTGACACCTCTACAATGACTACAGAAATAGGAATACTGTAAGTTCTTAGGACTGCCTGCTTCTAATTATATCAAGATGAAAAGGAAGGGCTTTGGAATTTCACTGGCTATGTAATCTTAGGCAAATTACTTAAATTCTAAACTTCAATGACTTTTTGAAAACTACTTCATGGGAGGAACAAGATAATGGGGTTGAGGGAAGGCATTTCATAACTAGTCAATGAGTAATATTTAAATTATGAAATCTCCTAAATTATAATTTTCCTTTTAAGTAGTTTCACTACATAGGATTAATTTCCCTAATTTAGAGTACTGAATAGATTTCTGCACAGGAGTTATACTTTTGATGGTTAAGGTTACTAGGTAAGTGATCCTGAGTAAAGTGCAGCACTAATATGAATTGTTAATTTTGGTTATTCTTGAACAACTGAGAAGTATGAAATTGACATCCTGTAAAGATGTATTTCACCTTCCATCAGTCAACTTTCACATCAGAATGACTTTCACATAACCAAAAATGTACTTACATTTAGATATACATAAAAAGGACTATAGCTGTTCTTGATGTTACCAAGTAAACATACAAAGTGGTCAGAAGTGACCCTAACATCATTTCTTGAGAGTACAGATTGAAAAAATATAAAAACTTATTCAATATTCTGAAGGAAAAGGCATTGTTAACTGCATAGTAGAGGGGGGAAATGAATAACATGTGACAGCATTAGGCTAAAAAATAAAAATTGATCCCCAAAATTGTAGGAATCAGTTTTGGGGTACAATCAAGGGCAACATTAATGAGGTTATGGTAGATATTTATTATTTCATTAGGCAACAAAAAAAATGCCCCAGACCTGACCAAAAAAAAAAATCCCAAAAAACAAATAGCAAACATACACAAAGATAAATAGGAGACCATTTAGATACCACTGATTTTGGAAAGAATCTAAGTAGATACCATACGTATCATATAAATATTGGCACCTAATTCTTCCATACTGACAGAGATGATATTTTTACTCTAATTTTTTGATGACTATACATCAAACATGACTGCAACTAAATAATTAAGACTATGTTGCATTTCATACACACACAAAGAAATTCCAATCCCAAAGGAGAATAGGTGAGCAAATGTAGATGAATCATACAAATCTAAAAACCTGAAGAAAACTACTTAAAATGTTTATGCTGTTTGTGAAATACCGCCACTGTCTTCTTTTCATATACATTTTATCTCACATAGCTGGCAATTTGTATTGATTGTTTCTGTCTTTACCTTGCCTGAATCTGAATCTGTCACAGAGACATGGGACACTTCCGTTGACTTTTTCTGCAACTCTGGAGTTGGACACCTCCTCCCTCTATCTTCCACAGATTTCTTAGCATCAGTAGTTTCATGTTCACTAATACTTTGTCTTTTTACTCCTGTTATTTCTCTGCCCCTCTTTGCTGAGGTTTCTCTCTCTTCTTTTCTGGTCTGTTCACTTTCTCTCCTTTCCATTTCTTCTTTTGCTTTTCGTTGCTTCTCTGTGAATTCATTTTCTTCGGTTTCTTGTTTCTGTCTGGCTTTTTGTTCTTGTTCTTCCCTCCTCAGTTTCTCTTTTTGTTCCTCTTGCTGCCTTTCTCGCAATTCTTTTTCTTGTTTGTTTTTCTCCAATAGAAGAGCAGTTTCTGCATGAATCAGAGCTTTTTCTTCATCTGTTAACACGGCAGTTGAAGGGGGAAATACTGGCTTTGTTGAGCGATCAGGAACAACTTTTCCATTCTGAGGAGACTGTTGTTCCTTATCTGTTCTTTCAGACTTTATTCTATGATCTTCAGGCAATCTGACTGCTGGTTTTTTAGTACGATCAATCTGTAACAACAAAAACAGGGTAAAAAATTATTTTTACCAAAATCCAGGAATGTTCCCACCTTAATTCTTGATAGTAAGTTATGATAAAACAAGAAAAGGTCGTTTTGTTGAGATAACATCTGCCAGAAAGTCCTTGTATCAATTACCCAATGTCAAGATTTCTCATAAGGCCTTTGAAAGAGTCAAATACTACTGATACTTTTCGCATATACTACAAATCCAGTATTTAAAACTGAATTCATAATCCTCCCACCCCTCTCCCAATGTGGTCCTTATGGATGTAACCATTATCCAAATAGTTTCTCAAACCAGAATCCTGAGAGTTTCATATGGACCCTTTCCATTCTCATCAACCAGGTCCATGACAACAATCTTTTTTAAAAAACTATTTTTTATTTATGTCCTTTACTGTGTATTCCCCATAGGTTTCCTAGCACCAATTCACCCGTGAACCATCACCATAGTCCCTTGTGCTCTTTTCTCCCCTGTTTTGGTCCCTTTTCCTCTCCCTCCCCTGCAGAATGTCTCTTATTCATGGTCTCTAGTTTTTGTTGTTTTGTGTCCTATTTTCTCCTCCTGATCTCTTATTTGGTTCCCCTATATTCCTCCTGTAAGTGAAACCATTCAATAAGTTTCTCTTTCCTTCTGGCTTATTTCACTGAACACAATCCCTTCTAGCTCCATCCATGTTGCTGTGAATTGTATTAGTTTATCATTTTTGATTGCTGAATAGTATTCCACTGTGTACATGTACCACATCTTCTTGATCCAGTCATCAATTTTTGGGCATTGGGGTTGTTTCCATATCTTACCTATTTTAATTAGTGCTGCAATAAACATAGGTGTGCATGTGTCCTTTTGGATTAATGCTTTTGTGTCCTTTGGGTATATTCCTAGGAGTGGAATCTCTGGGTAGTATGGAAGCTCCCTTTTTAGGACAACATCCTCTTTATATAACTTACAACTAGCTGCCAATTCTCTCCTTCTGCCCACCTTCTAATCTTTTTTGTCCACACTGTAGCCAGAGATACTGTTTTAAAACACAAATCTCACCATGTTCATTATCTATTAAAACCTATTTTAAGGAGCCACTCACTGTCTTTAAGTTACATCTACATTCGTTATGCTGGCCATATGGACCTGTTGTGTCTCACTTCTTCCCACTTTCCCAGTGTTACACTATTCTATAAACCAGCCATACTTCAAATTTTATCTTTTTTTTGTTAAAAGAGATCAGATTCCATCCCAACTCAGGTTTTTGTACTAGATAATGCCCACCACCACATCAGGTTCCAACTTAAATGTCTCTCAGAAAAGACTTTCCTGGATCCCTAAAAACTAGCCAAGTTCTCTTGATTAAATGCTTTCATGCCCTATTCCTCCCCTCACAGTCATTATTGGGATTCTGATTAAATAACTATGATTATGTGTTTAAAATCTTTCTTCCCTCTTAGAATATAAGCTCCAGGAAGGAAGACATTGTTGCCAATACACAGTAAATACGTTGCTGAGAAAATAAAATATTCCAAACAACTTTCATAAGAAATAAGATGCTGGGCCTCCCTGGTGGCGCAGTGGTTGAGCGCTGCGCTGTGGCGCTATTGGCAGCGTCCGATGCGAGTTCGACACCCAGCCAGGGAGAATCCCACATGGTGCAGCAGACCTCTCCTGCCTCGCCCGCTGCTCCCCACTCTGTCTCGAGGGTGAACCCTCTTGCCGCCCCACACCTCTGGCCTGTAACCCCAGCTTGTATGTATAAATAAATAAATCTTCAAAAAAAAAAGTTAAAAAAAAAAAGAAATAAGATGCTAGTCGAGTAATAAACTATTTAAATTCCTGATTTAAATATCTACTACGTCAATGTAACAGCACTTAATTGTTAGAAGTGTCCCTAACATCATTTCTGAAGAATACAAATCACTGAAACAAAAATGGGATTTTACAAGATCATGTGCTAGTAACAACCTGCACAGTAATCATATAAAATGAACTAAAAAACATTTATTCAGGAAGAAGCTACTAAAAAAGGAACTATTTCTTTTGTTTATCATTCTATTTTTTTCTATTCACCTTAAAAACCTGATTTTCCAATGAAGTGGGAAGAACCACTATGGCATGATATTAACAAAAAAGGCGGACAGGAACCAAAATAAATGTTTCCATCCACATTTTGGTAACTCAATCCATTTTCTCCTAATCTTAAAATCACAACTATGATCATATTATGCCTATGAGATAAAACTTTTAATGGTTCCCTTATTTCCAGGATAAAATTCCAATTTGATCATGTCTCTTCTGATAACTCTTTCCAACCTTTGCTACTGTGACACTCTCTTCAGTAGAGAGCTGTGTCTGAGCTCAACAAAGCTAGTCACAGCCCCACAGCATGCACTCAGAGTACCTTCAGTCATACAATTTTCTAACTCCTCCCATCTTCATATCTCCTCAAATGAAGACTTCCCTGCCATCCCTCTTGACAGAATTTCTCTCCTTGCTCTAGGATCCAGAGGCTATTACAGAAATTATGACAATCTGCCTTATCCTCTGGTTTTTATGCATCAGTATCTCCTTCAAAACACGAGACATACTTTAACCAGATTTGTAGACCTCACGATGTCTTTTACATAGAAAATGTTCAGAGTATGTTTGATAAATAATACATACCTTAGAAATTAAAAAAAAAGGACTAGGGTTCAAGTATCAGCTAAGTTGATAGTAAGCACAATAACAATCTCTTTAGAATACTTTCACTTGCATTTTAAGGAAAAGTAGTCTTAAAACTAGAAACTAGATAGTAGTCTTAAGATTTGGTCTGAAATATTAAAAGTAGACAAAAGATAAATAAACTGCCTTTTTAACAAATGACTTAATTTTCTATTCATAGTCTGCTCCATATATCAAATGCATCCATTTCAAATGTAAATGCTATTTAACTATATCTGAGAAAATTAAAAATGTATGTTAAAAAACTATTGCAAAATGCACACAAGAATTGGTATCTTTCCTTTAAATAAAAATCTAATGAAGAAGGCAAAGCTGCAATTGTTTATTGTGGTATCTTACTTAAAATTTTGAAATATTCCGTGCCTGTTATTTATGTGTCAAATCTAAGGAAATGGAACTAAAGTTTCAAAACTAGTATACTGACATCATATATACATATATAGATATCATCTATAAACCTAACTATTTGGGAATACAATAAATTAAATTACAAGACAAAAAAAACATGAAAGTATTGTTCAACTTCATGATGGTAATACAATGTTCTTGTTATGCCTCTATGTAGTAAATTAACTGCTAGTTGAGTTTGAAATTCTGTGCCTAATCTATTCTAATACTATTGTGATAATAGGACTAAATTATAATAACTTTTTTTATAATAAAAAAGGTACCAAAACATAGATCTTTCCATTCATATTTTTCTTTCTAAAATATTAAGTTAATTAGTTAATTACAAATAAACTTAATTTCTTTAGTATAAAAATCATATAGTATTAAAACAGAAGAGACAAATTTAACAGAAAATCAAGACAAGGGCCTCCCTGGTGGCACAATGGGTTAAGTCTCTGTACTATGGAGCCATCCCCAGCCAGGGAGCTTCCCACATGGCACAGCAGACCTCTCCTGTCTCGCCCACTGCTCCCCTCAGCAGTATATTTCAGTCAATCTGCCTGTTCTGCTCCCCACTCTGTCTCTGGTGAATCCTCTCACCACCCCACACCTCTGGCCTACACCCCAGTCTTGTATGCATAAATAAATAAATCTTTACAAAAAAAAAAAAAAAGAAAATCAAGACCATACCTGAGGGATATTCTTCAAAATAGGCACTGGATGAATTACGGATGGAACATCAGACTTAGAAGCTGCAGTTGGTTCAACTGGAGCTGATATATTCAGTGGTCCCATTCTCTCATCTTGATCATTTATCAATTCTACATTTTCATCTACTTCTATAGAAGGAGGTGGCATCTGGGCAGTAGGTTTAGAAGGAACTGGTTCTTCCAGTGAGGGATAAGTAAAATCCACTAAAAGCCCCAAAATAATAGTAATTATTTAAAAACTCCAAATAGCATTTACATATCTCATTCCTGCCATGCGTGATAGTTAAATATAATTAAATGAAGTGCGACCACAACAGTTTTAAAGGATTAAACATTAAATTCCAAGTTGTATATATCTTGTACTTTTTATGCCTGAAAACGAACTCCAATCTAACAGGACAAATGCACACAACCATAAACATTACCCTGAGAACATAAATAATTTTACAATGTATTTTACCAAACCTTTTTTTTTTTCAGTATGTGAATTTTTATTCTTCATAGTGCTCAAAGCATGAAGAACATGTAGAAACGACTGGGAAGACAAACAGCAAAGCAGAACTGTGTCTGCTCCCTGCCCACCCCACTTGCAGCTCTCCTCCAACTTGTGGCCAGGAACTCAATCAATTTTAAACAAAAAATTTCACATACATACATGAGATAGACACCTCTTCATTCTTGCTTCGTGAGGGTCGAGTGACTTTTGCATTTGTTGTGTACTGGGGATAACAAAGGAGCCAGTTTTCATAGCCTCCTTCTAAAACTAAAGGCTCATTGCGCAGGACAGTTTTAGTTTCCCACTATAAATTAAGGAAATAGTATTTTTAATATGGCAGCAGTCTTTCAACAGCTAAAAACACAACAAACCTGAATTTTAAATTGATTCCCTGAAGACAAGATTCATCTTCTAAATGATAAAAGAGAGAGAGAGAACTGAATTCAAAATTCAGCATTAAATAGATGGTCAGTGTAGGTTTTTAAAACCACACGAGGTATCCGTGATTTTAGAAGAAAATATATGTGTGTATTACTAAAGGATAATTTCCGAGACGTAGAACTGCTGATTTACATGTCTGGTCATTACTATCACATTGACCTTCAAAAAGATACCACTTCAGGGCCTCCCTGGTGGCACAGCGGTTAAGCGCTGCACTGTGGAGCTGTCAGCAGCTACGATGCGAGTTCGACACCTGGCAGGGAAAGATTCCCACATGGCGTGGCAGACCTCTCCTGCCTTGCCCACTGCTCCCCTCAGCAGTGTGTTTCCATCAATCTGCCTGTTCTGCTCCCCACTCTGTCGCTGGTGAACCCTCTCGCCACCCCATGCCTCTGGTCTGTACCCCAGCTTGTATGCATAAATAAATAAACCTTTAAAAAAAAAAAAAGATACCAATTCATACAATTACCAACAGTATACGAGAATGCCCATTACAATATTTTAGATTTTTACCAAACTGGTGGATACTGAATGGTATCTTGTTTTACCTGGCATTTCTTTAGTAGTAAAGTTGAACATCTTTCAGTGTTTATTAACCATTTATATTCTATGGCTTAACTAATATCATCCTTTGCCCATTTTTCTGAGTTGTTTGTAATTTTCTTTGTAAACAGTGAATTCACTTGGAATATTAAAGAAAGTGGCTCTGTCTCATATAAAGTACAAATATTTTCTTAATTTTTACTTCATTTATAGTGTTTTTAACCACTTTAAGTATACTGGTCTTCCTTTATGGCACCTTGGTTTGGGATCATGATGTAAAAATATCTACCAATATTTTTTTTCACACTTTACTGTTTCAATTTATATATTTATCTTTCGCCTATTTGGAATTTAATGTGATCTAATAAATAAAGTAGGGATTCACTTTCCTTACTGGGTAACCAATTGTCCCCAAACCATTCACTTCAATTCATTTTTTTTCCTCACTGATTCACTTTGTCATATTCATCATACACTTAATTTTCATGTCTTTGGTTGGAATTTATAAAATTGCCAATTTTGTATGTCAAAACTACTGAAGATTGGCAGTTTCACACATCATGTTATACTTGGGTTTATTACTGTGACACCTACTTTAAAGCATAAATTATTTTTGAGGCTTTTAAAATTGTCCTACTGGAGGGCAATGCTCCATCAATTGTCCCACTGGCCAAATGAGTTTTAATTTCGTCCACCATCATGCAATGCTTTGTTTAATGATTTAACAAATTAAACAGCATTATTTAGCTTTGTAAATCTGATCAGTGAAAATGGCATTCACTGTTTCAATTTGCATTTCTTTGGTTACTAGTAAAGTTGGTTATTTTATATTTTTGTCATTTGCCTTTCCTCTTTTGTTCATGTCTGTATCCACTACTTAATCTTAAGTAATGATCTTATAATTTGCAAAAGTAGTTCTCTGGATTTTAGATGTTCTAAACCATTGCCACATTTGTTGTAAATATTTTTGGTTTGTTTTATGCCTTCAATCTCACGGTATTATTTCAAAAGTGCTTAACTGATCAAATTCAATCTATCAATCTTTTTTCTTTAGTGACTTCTTCTTCTGCCTTTGTTTCATAGTCTAATTCTTAAAACAAATTATATTTCTGAAAATTCTAATGTCCTATTTTACAGAGAGCTATTATTGTTATTTGGCAACTTAATGTAATCTTTTAAAATCTGAATTAAAAAAAAATTCTACAACCAGAATACGATGGATCTTCTTGATCTTAAACAGTTAGTGACTATACTTTTCTAACAATCAGGTAAGGCTTGCCAATTACAATAAGCAGGAAATTGCTGACCTTGAAAAGTGCATCTTTCAGACTCCGTAGAGTTGTTCCAATATGTAAATCTTTTGTAGAACTAAACCAGTCAAGAAGTACCACATAATTCACAGTCCCCCTCTTCTTCCAAGTGTCTTTAGAATCATCTGGGAGGTTTGTTTCAATCCAATTAGCAGTGACTCTGAAATGTATTAATATTCTTAGTGGGGCAGAAGTAGCCAAAAGTATCCTAATATACTAATATAAGTATTATATAGTCTGTATAACACCATAGTAAATTTTGATAAATTCCTTTAAGGGTCAGACTACATGCTAAGGTATTAAATAGCCTAAAATATTTAATTTAGTTTTGACCAAAAAGGGGCCAAAACTGCAACAAAGGAGGTCATCTGAGTACCTCTCTCAGCCAAATAGAAACAACTGAGGGATCACCTGGGTAACATTTCTATTTCAGTTCTGTTATAACTATACAAATAAACAGATAAAGAAGTTGATGTAATAAACATTCATTTACTGTGTGCCACTTGCTGTTCTAAATGCTTTACTCTCATTGAATTTAATGAAATCCTCACACTATTGCTAGAAAGCAAAGCACTATTATCCCCTTTTTATAGACTGGGAAACTTAGGTCACAAGAGGTAAGTTACCTGTGTTACTTCCTAGCCAATGAAGCCAGAAATCACTCTCAGGCAATCTGGCCTTAGTTGCTCTTTTACTAAAATTGGATTATCAACGTTGAATAACATCAACTACACATTAAAGCCTGCCACTCCATCCTTGCTCACTTTTCTCTTGTTTATTTTTTAATCAAATTTTATTGATTGACCATCCATTTACATAACTATGCAATTCAGGGAGCACAATTTCACAACTTAACATGGGCACATGCTTCTACTCACATCAAAGCTCCAGGCCAGTACTTTGCTCAAATAAAAAGCAAGTTCTTACAATGGGCCTGCCACATGGTCCCTCCTGCAAAGCCTACTATCTCGATGTCCTCATCTCCAATCAGAAGACTTTTACTCCACTCTAGCACAGACATCCTAGTTACTCCTGGTTTATTCAGGCACACTCCTGCCTAAGGGCCTTTGCTCTTGCTGTCTCCACCATCTGGAATCCTCTTCCCTCAGATACCTGTATCATTCATTTCCCTTATCTCCTTAAGATTTCCTCAAGCAAGAACTTTTCACTGCAGCTTTTCTGGATTAAAATTTTAATACCAACCCAACATAAAGTATTCCGCCCCCCCTTATCCACTTTTCATGGTTAAACACAATTCAAAAACATTACAAGAAAAATTCCAGAAGTAAAATTCTTAAGTTAATTCATAAGCTGATTTGAACAGCATGATGAAATCTCAACCCATCTTGCTTCATTCTACCTGGGACATGAATCATCCTTTTGTCCAGCACATCCAGACTGCAGGCTACCAGCCTGTTAGGCTGCCTCTTAGTCACTTAGTAGCGCTCTTTCTTATCAATCCACAATGGTGATATGGTAATGCTTGTGTACAAGTAAACCTTTATTTTACCTAATAATGGCACCAAAGAATAGTAATGTTGGCAATTTAAGTATCCCAAAGAGAAGCTGTAAAGAGCTTCCTTTAAGTGAAAAGTATAAAGTTATCCACTTAATAATTAAAGAAAATAATATCTTCTGAGTTTATACCTGGTGTGGTGCTAGCTGTAGTTTCAGGCATCCACTGGGGTAGTCATGGAACATATCCCCCATGGATAAGGGGGATACTGTATACACTCCACACATATCCCTAGGGCACTAATAACAGCAGACATACATTTTATACTTTCATTGCCTGATTCACCTACTCCCTTCTTCTTAAAAAATGTAAGCTTCACAAAAGCAAATATTTTTATTTGTTCAATGAATTAGCCCCAGCACTTGGAACCATAGTAATTTAGGCCACAGTAAATGCTCAGTAGATACTTGTTAAGGAACTCCATATTATTCCTAGCAAAGCTCTTTTATATAGTAGGCATTTCAGTAATGAACTGATAATACTTGTAAGTTGGGCATGCCTGTAAAACTTTTATTCTAGCTAAACAGTTTAGAGACTTCAGAAGGAAAATTCCTGATGCTATTGCTATGTCATAATGCTGGTTATAGGTATTCTAGGAAGAGATAAAGAATATAAAAAACTGTCTCATTAAATTCTCTCTTCATGATTTTGCTGAGATGTATGTCGTGTAGAGTTTTGGATTACATCAAAATAAAAAGCTTCTGTACAGCAAAAGAGACATTAACCAAAACTAACAGACAACCTACCAACTGGGAAAAGATTTTTGCACACAATACGTCTGATAAAGGACTGATAACAAAAATTTATAAGGAACTCACACAACTCAACAAAAACAAAACCAATAACCCAGTCAAAAAATGGGCAGAAGAGCTCAAAAGGCACTTCTCCAAGGAAGAAAAGCAAAAGGCCAACAGATACACAAAAAAATGCTCAACATCACTTATAATCAAGGAAACGCAAATCAAAACCACTATGAAATACCACCTCACACCTGAGAGAATGGCACACATTAAAAATACAGGCAACAACAAATGCTGGAAAGGATGTGGAGAAAAAGGAACTCTTCTACACTGCTGGTGGGAATGTGAACTGGTCCAACCACTATGGAAAGCTGTATGGCGATTCCTCAAACTGCTAAACATGGAGCTCCCATACGACCCAGCAATACTACTTTTGGGAATTTACCCAAAGGACACAAAAACACTAAACCAAAAGGATTCATGCACCCGTATGTTCATTGCGGCACTATTCACAATAGCAAAGGTATGGAGGCAACCCAGATGTCCAAAAATAGAATATTGGATCAAGAAGATGTGGTACATATACACAATGGAATACTATTCAGCATTCAAAGAAGATAAACACATGCAATTTGCAGCGACATGGATGGAATTAGAGGGGATCATACTCAGTGAAATAAGCCAGAAAGAAAAAG
>PVIJ01021767.1:0-17719 GCA_004024925.1 Scalopus aquaticus
GGGGCAGGGAGGAGTCTTGAAAGGATTCAGGGATGCAGAACAGGCTTGGGGACCACATCTGAGAGGCCCCAGAGGGGGAAGAGACATGCGGTTTTTAAGGAGAGCCCATGGGGCCTGGAAGTAGCTGGGTTGGGGCCAACTCACTGACTCTGGTCGCAGGGGTGGATGTTGTCACCCCTCGCCACCTTCCCTTTGCTTTCTGATTCTTGCTGTCATTCTGTCTCTCCTCTGCCTCCTCCCTTCTCACTCTCTCCTCCTTGCTCCTCATTTTCACCTGGCATCTGCTTTCCTTGCCGTGAAGCCCTTAGCCAAGAAACACCCCTTCCTGCGCCCCACCGGATGCCAGTTCCAGGGTGCCCCTGCCACCCACTGCTGTCCAAGCATTCTAGTCTTTTCTTGATCTCTGTTCCAAACTGGCCCCTCTCTGCTCTGGGTGCTCTGTCTGTAGGGGCCTCTTCCTGGGGGTGCTATTTCCTCAGGCTCAGCCCTGATTCCCCTTTACCCTGGCCACCCGATGAACCCCACGGTGAAGAATAACACTGGGGGCCTGGCTACCTGCTGGGACCTGGTTAATAATAAGCCCATGCTTGGTGTGCTTCAGGGCAGTCCGGGGCAGAGGCAGGTCCACCCCCTAGGGCCCTCATGGTCTCCTTGGGGGACATGTTCTGCTGGGGCCTGGGCCTTCCCCATCACCCTGCTGCCATCAGAAGCCTGGCTGGAGGGCCCCGGGCCCCGGTGACACCTGGGAGAGACTGTCTGGGGCTGGTGGGTGACTCAGAGGCAGAGAGAGGCGAGCAGAGGGGCCAGGATCCACCTGGGAATCTTAGCTGGTATCGATGGCCAGGACTTGACCCCGCGTCCAGCCTCAGATGGTTTGGTTGTGTGCAGATTGAGTTAAGAGACCGGATTCTTACTCCTACCACACTCTTCTCTCGCTTTGACTTACTCTGTGAGTGGCAGCTTTCCTGCCTGTAAGCAAGGGGGGCTTTCCCTCTCTTGGGGCTACTACTTGGCACATCTCTGCTGGGTCAATCGTTGACCCCCCTTCAACCCAAACCCCTGGACCCTGGAGCTCTCCTGGGCCCTTTGGAATCCTCCCCATGTCTGGGTCTCCATCTCCTCTCTGGTCTCAGGATCACCTCTCTGTCAGGGGCCCAAAGGGGTCTCAGAGAGGAGGGCCTGCATCCCCAATTTGGTTCAGCCACCCAAGAAACACACATTTCTGGGCCCCCACCCATGTGTGACCTGTCCCCCACCCTGTGCCAAGCATAGTATGAAATGCAGGCTTCCTGCCTGATGGAACCTGGGCTGGGTGCCTAATGGAGTCCTCCACCTGGGCTCTGGGTTTTAAAAATTCCCGAGAATTTTTTTCTGCTCTGAATATCCTTTTTATTTGGTTGCCTCCTGTTCTTGTTGCACTGATGTACCTTATTCTGTTATCTCTCTGAGAATATGAGTAACTGTTTATCTCGACTTTTTCTTTTCCCTGCATTCAACCTGCTTCCTCCAAGATGCTTTGTCTCAAATTGCTTTTCTGATACACTTTCTTCAGATGCAGGAACCTGGGTTTTGGTTTCCAGTGGGACACTAAAAGGCAGGTGTTTGTGCTGGGGGCTGAGGATGGGAATGGACCCACACGGAGCTTCTCTCGGGCACCTGGCTGGGCGGCCACACTGGGGAAACTTCTGTCAGTATCTTTGAGTCTCCTCCTGGACTTGTCAGACCCCCAGGAAGTTCCCACTTTTCTGCCTGGGAGCAGAAATACACTCACTTAACCCCCCTCTTTGTGGGGGGACACTCACACCCTTAGCTGGGTCTTGGGGCCCCCAGGCAGACCTCTAAGCCAGGACCTCACCTCCTGTCTCCTGCGGGGTGTCAGGGAGAGGAGCTGGAAATCTGGATGCTTCCTCAGTATCTTACCAATCTAGCTGGTTCACACCCGCCCCACCCCCAAAGGTATCTGACTTCATTCATCTGAGCCTTGGGGGCTCTGTGCTGAAGTCAGCTCCTTCCTGGCTTCTTGAAGCCAGCACAGGGCCGCATTCTCGGGCTCAGGGTTACCACTCATCCCTGCATTCTCCAGTTCCCAGAATTTTGCTGCTGTTGTCAGGGGTGATGATGAAAATATTTAACAAGAGATCTCAGAGCATGAAATGGGATGCTGCAGGGAGTCCTGAGGTCCAGGGGAGGAGCTTGAGCTTTTCGGGGTGGGAGTGGGGTTGATGGGGTAGAGGTGGGGGCTATGTTTACACGCACACACACACACACACACGCACGCACACACCCCCAGAGACATCGGCAGCCAGTTGTGATGTGCTGAACATCACTCCCTTTTCCCCTTGCTTTCAGACTCCTGGCTCTGTGCTTTAATTAAAACAAAAACCTCCTGACTGCTGTTTTGGAGGAGTTTGGAGAGCAAGCCAAAGTAAATGCGCATATTCAATTGGCCAGCTCTACCGAAAGTCACCACTTCACTTCTCTGGTTCCAGCCTCTCTCACCTGCAGAGGAGCAGGATTGGCAGGAAGGTTGGGCCTGAGGAGGAGGTCTGGAAGATGCAGCCCTTTCTGCTACTCATGCAAATCTCCTCCACTGTTTTCCTCTTAAGTCACCTGTCTTAGGTATGGCCTGGAGAAAGGTGTGAGGGAAGGTGTGAATCCAGCTTGAAACTGAATTGGAGGGTAAGAGGTCAGGCATTAGGAAGTACTCCCCAGCATCAGAACTGGGAAGCCAGAGGCCAGGAGGGTCTGGAGAGGCTGTGGGGCTCCCTTCCAGAAGAACTTTAGGGCTAGGTGTGCCCTGGTTGTCCTGGACTGGGGTGATATCAGTGGGCCCTGTTGCCTGACCCTGTGACTTTTAATTAATTGATCTCCCTTTTGCCACTTCCTTTCCTCTTTTCATCAACTGAAAGTCCCTCTCTGTGGTAGGCAGGGCCCTCCTCCTGTGGGATTAAGAGACAAGCCCCTAGGGGAAGGAGGAAGTTGGGAGTAGGAAGGGCAGAGATATGAGATTTGGGGTTATGGAAAGAGACCCAAGGGTGAGAAGAGACCCTCTGGGGCTCAGGGCTGGAAGGAGAGAGTGGCCTGCTCCAGGGAGATTGGGGAGGGGGGGTGTGTGCTCCAGGAGGAGGAGGAGGAGGATTGGGGTCTGTTCCAACTTGCAGGGCAACCCCACTCTAACACCTCCTTCTAGTCAAGCAGGACACAGACAAAGTTAGGCCACCTTCTTTGCATAGGTGTTTGCATCAAGTTTGCATGCATTTGGGCTCCAAAATGGCCGCTTTTCTGTTTCTGGTGACCACTTAGCTCTGCCTTCCATTCTTCCCCGTCCTGGTGCCCCATTCCTTATCAACCAGACCCCAACCCATTCCTTATCAACCATTCCTTATCAACCAGACCCCAACCCATTCCTTATCAACTTATCCCCCGGAGCCCCCGCCTCATCCTGTGGGGCATGGTGGCAGGTGTGTGTATATTGCGTGTCATTCCTCTGTGTACAGGCCTGTTGGACTCCTCCCTTTGGTTCAAACTGTGCCCCCCTCTTTTACCAAGTCCCAGCCCTTTGTTACAAACTTGAACAACAAAAATGGGGTTCTCTGAGAAGGCTCTGCTCTGTCCCCCAAGTAACTTCACAACTCCCACCAGTCCAGCTCCATCCTCAGCCTGTGTGCTCAGCACTCAGCCTCCCAGAGGCCAGGGACTGGGTCCTGGATGGAACCAGTCTGAGTGGCCCAGCTCTGGTTGAGTTTCCGAGAGACCAGCAGTTGATGTTGGGATGGAAGAGACCTATGCCAGCTATCTAAGGTGGCCATAGGTGGTAAAAATGAGTTTCCTTTCTTCAAAAACATCCATACAGAGGGTACTGGGCTGACTGAAGCTGGACATTTGGGGACTGGGATCAACCTGTTTTCCTGCCTATGTGAGCAGGGATTTCTAATACTGACATCTTATGCTGAATCATGGAAAGTCAAAGCTGCAACCTCATTTGGGGCTTAGCAGGGAGGGATAGTATTGTGAGAATGGGCCTTTCTGGCAGTGTGGTGCCTCATTGGAAGTTCTGCCTGTTGTCTAACTTAAGTATTACCTGCTTTGGTCCAGACCTATCTCCTTGTCTTTCCTCAGTGGGGTTGCCAGTCAGGAATTCATTCCTATGCTTCCTCTTATATTCTCCACCTGAGTGGCAACTTTCGACTCTTTTCTTGAGCTCCAGCTTCTTCTGGACTCATGTGCCCTCATTCTACCTCTCTACTGGCCTGCTTCCAACATCTCCCTAACCATGCTGTTTTGGCTTCTTCTTGCTGGGACTCCTGACTCCTCTTCCTTGGGTGTCCATTCCTCAGAAGGTGGTATGGACTGTGTGTTCCAGACAGGGTGCTCTTGACGGGAGTTCTGGCTGCGAGCTTCTGTCCAGTGGGGGGGTGGGGGAGGCAGTGTGCAGCCAGCAGACCCAGGAAGGGTTTCTGAGCAGGTGAGCTTGCTTTCACAGTCACCCCAGGGCACCTTTCCAAGTCATAACTTCTGAGGTGTGTGCCCAGTTACTCCCCAGATGTCTTGATGAGTCAGTCTGGGTACCTGGCATTTTCACAATTAATTCAGTCCTCACAGTGACCCCTTGAAGTTAGGGGATCCTTGCCTCCTAACAGGCTCAGAACAGGGAGACAATCTCTTCCAGGTCACAGAGCCAGTGGGTATTGGGATCGGCATTTGGACCCTGTTCTTACTTTTGTGCCTGGATCCTTCTCTTTGCGAGTGAGGTGGGGACAATGGAGGCGACACTGCCTATACATTTTCTCCTGGTTCTGTTTTCATTTGCACTGGGAGATAAGCGAGGCAAATACAGCAGCACTCATTCCCCAGATGAGGACCCTGGGGCGCCCAGAGAGCTTGTGCCTCAAGCCTAGTCTGGGGTGTTGCTGCCTGTCTTTGGGTGGGACTCCTTGCCCCTCAGGCCTTGTGATTGTGTTCATTCTAGCCTGGGCCTGGGGGCCCAAGGAAGGCTGCATCTGTCACCTCATTCTCTGATCTGCCTGGGACTGGGCCTGTCCTTTTCTGCCCTGAAGCTAGACACTAGAAGAGTACAAATAGAACATCCCAGAAACAAGGTCTGGGACCCGTTGGGGATAAGGGGGAGAGCAGAAGCCACATTCAGGTCAGGGGAGAGGATAGAGGTCTGTAGGCCCCAGGAGAGCCTCCAAACTTGATGATTTGAGAGGATGCAGGGATTTTACCCTCATCTGTGTGGAGTCCGGCCAGGGAGCACTGAGGTGCCATTTCTCCTGGTTTCTGTGGAATAGTGAAGGACACATGTCTGGGTTTGAGATCCTCCAGGAACTGAGGTCCCCTAGTTCTGGGAAAGCTGGGTCCTTTCCCTAACCAGGAATCAAGTGCCCTGAAAGCCCTCCCCGAGAGGTTCTGGGGGCCATAGGGGCTGGAGCTTGGCCCTTGAGGGTCTCAGCTCTCATTCTCCTCTGGGGCCCTTCAGGGGTCTAAGACTGTGCGGATGGGAGTCCCTGGGAGCCCCGAGTCCTGATGGCTTCTGGAGCCTGGGCATGAGGCCACGTTACCTGGTTTCATGCTTTGGACTTCCTCCTGTCTGTCTCTTTCATTTATTCCTTTCCTCTCCTCCCCTCATCAAGATGTTGGCTGCTGGCCCTTGACGGCCATCTTTTCCAGTCGCCACCCTTCTCCCTTCTCCTGTCTCCCTTCCCCACCAACACAGTGGCCTCCTGTCTCCTGTTCTCCCCGCTCCTTGTCGCCACCTCCCAGTCTTTTGACAGTTTCAGTCCCCTGCTTTCTCATCTCTGGTGGTCTCCCTTCGAGGCTCTGTTTCCTCCCTCCCGTTCTCATCTCATCACTCTCATCGCGGGATCTGACCCAGTGGCCTGGCTCTCCTGCTCCTCCTTCCCTTTCATAGTTCTCTGGCCGTCTGCAGGGCACAGGCTGAGGGCCCCGAGGCACCACTGCACAGTAGTTGGTGGTGGTCCAGGAGAGGAGCGCAATGAAGTGGCCTGACTGGAGAGGGTTGGGGGGATGGGAAGGAGGCTGTCGGATGGAGAACAGGCATAGATGGGGATCTGATTATCTGTCTGTATCTGCCTCCATGTGCCTCTGTCTCCGATGTCTCTAGCTGTCTGCCAGTCACTGTCACTATCTTTGCCTTTCTGTGTCATCTTGGTTCTGACGATTAGGGACTTTATCCCAGCTCCTCTCTTCTGTGACTCCTACACCCAACCACCTTGCCTGTCCAGTTTAGGGGGCAGACTAGGCTGGTTTCCCAGGAAGGGGAGGGGCCTGCAGTGGGAGTGGGGAGGGGGTTGGGGAGATGGTAATTGTATTAGCTAGTTCTGATGCACTTGGGCCTCCCAGCTGGGCCCTCCCCTGTCGGAGGCCCCCCCCTCCCCCTGTACTCTCCATTCATCTCATTCCCTCTCCTAGTTCCATCAGAATCAATTAGACAGCCCTGCTTTAATCTCATTGCCTGAGCCTGGGCTCAGACCCAGTGGCCCAGCTCCTAGGTCTGCAGTTTCCAGGCTGGGCCCCCGCCATGAAAACCCCAGGGGCGGAGGGATGACCAGGGTGACCTCAGGCCTTTTTCTTACCTCTCCACTCCCTGCCTGCCCTGGGGGGATGTCCAGACCAGGGCTTGTGGATCAATACCCACCCTCATTCCAGGTCTGTCCCCGCCCCTCCCCCACCGGCCGTTTATCATGTCAGCTGCTGGGTGGTGATGGAAGTCATTTGGAAAGGGGCCCAGAGGACCCAGGATTCTCAGCCTGCAGAATAGAGAGGGGTGGGTGCGGGGAGGGGATGGGGGCTTGAATAATGAGCTGCCAGTGTCTGAAGGCATTTATTGTGCAGAAGAGACCGGCCAAGTTCTCCTTCCCAGGCCAGGCAGTCTAAGAGGAAATGGTCTGGAATTTGAGAGGGGGATGGAGGGTAGGTAACAGGAGGAACTTCCTGCCTACCGAGGGAGTGGTTGGATACCCAAGAGAGCGATGCTGAAGGGGAAAAAGAACTTGTGGAACTTGTGGGCTTTCCTCCTTGGGATAACTATAGAAGAAACATTTCTTGGCCCTCCTCTCTGCCTCCACTTCTTTTCATCCTCCTCTTTGCCTCCTCTGCTGTGCTGTGCTGTGGAAAAACGATGAACCAGGAATGGGAGGTGTGGGTGTGGGGGTTGTCTATTCAGTTCTGGTGCTACTTTCAAGCTGTGTGACCCCTGGCAAGGCACTTTACTTCTCTGGGTTTGGTGTTCTCATCTGAAAACTTATGTGTATTGGGGTGGAGTTCTCTTTCAAGTTTTAGTGGGATCGGTCCTGGACGCTGTGGTGACATTGGAGCCCATGGGATAAAGGACCCCAGATCCGCAGGGACCTCTAATTTGTTGCATGGAGAGAGAACTGGGGCGTGTGTACCCGTTCGGTGCCTTGTATGTGGTAGGGCAGTTTAACCAGCAGAATAACTGGTGCAGTCAGTCTCTGGAGCACCCCTAACCTGGGGGGTGAGTCCTGAGTGAGAGCCCCCTGGAGGCCACAGGAGGAACCACAGTGGCTGGGAGGGTGATGAGAAAGCTGGGCCAGATGAGCAGCCCCCATCTGATGGGGAAAGGCTGGGAGGTCCCCTGGGAGCCGCCTCTGTGCATCTCTCTCTGGGTGTGAAAGCGCCTTTTCAGCCTCCCATCAGATGCCCAAGTGATTCTCCCCTAACAGGAGCAGCCTTTGTGCCCCCGCAGACAAAACCAGCTGGGGGTACTGTGGCCCTAGGGGCCAGAGACAGAGGAGGCTCTGTGTCTGCCCTGAGCCCGGTGGGCCTTCCGCCCACAGTCTGTCCCCAGGGGCTGGTGGGGCAGGAGCTGCCTCTCGTTTCCCCAACACCTTTACTGGCCACTTCTGGGAAGTTTCCCATTTTTCTCCTGCTTCTCTGGGGGAAAGAGATCCTTCCTGGCCTTGACCCAGGGTAAACATGGGGAGAAAGGCCCAGAGCAACCCCCTCTCTGTGAATGGTGTGACCTGTAACCCACCTGCCTCTGAATTCTAGAATCTCCTCCCTAGTTGCATTGAGAATCCAGGTCCTGCTTGCTGGTCTGACTCTAGCCGAGGAGAGAGGGAGGAGTGAGGTGTGTTTTTTTTGGGGGGTGGGGTGGGGAGAGCAGTGCTGGGAGAGAGGCCTGGGGTCTTGGAGCCTGGAGAGGCCACTTCACATGGGCAGGAGGAAAAGGGGCCCCCAGTGTATTGGTTAGCCCTCTGAGGATGGTGGCCAGGTTTTCAAAACCTCTGCTGGGGAGTGAGAGGGGAGAAGTTGGGGGTGTTGTCAGTCACCCATGTGGAGGACTTTAGATAGGCTGGGGTCTGACATGAGGCCCCTTTCTTGGATCAGACCTTGCACAAGTTCCTCCAGCTCCCTGTTCTCTCCATGCTTCAGGACCTGTGCTGAGCAGCAGAATCTGGTCCATTCCACCGAGTCTAGCATCTCTGTCCTGAGGTGGGGGGCCTGGAAGGAGAGATGGAGGGAGGACTTGTGGTTCCCCATGAGGTTGACAAGGCATAGACCAGGTGCCAGATGCAGTTTCTGGGGAGCTGAGTGCTTAGAGACTGAGAGGAAACCTGGGGTTGGACCCCTCCTCACCCCCACAGAAAGTGCAGGAATTTTGGCAAAAGAAACAGCGAAGGGTGATAACACGTTCTAGGATGTTCTGGGGATCCTGCTGTTGCTGTTTTCAGGATTCTGACCTCCTTGGGGATGAAAACAGAAGAGAGGGCTTGTGATTTCCCATGAGGTGCCAAACCCCGGAAGACACATTGCTGTGTCCTGCCAGGGTCGTGCACACGGGGCAGGGTTCCAGTGACCTTCAGGGGTTGAGACACTTGGCCTGAGGCTCCGTGAGTTGGGTCAGTGACAGGCCTGCCTTCGTTGTTCTGTCAGGCAGACTCTTCCCTTTCTCTCCAGAGGGTCACTGGCTTGAGGACACCTCTGGCTGCACAGTGGATGAATGATGGGCTCCCCCCTCCTGAGCCCTTCTCATCTGCACCTCCCCGTTGGGAATGGTGGATTCTAGCCATTGCTTCCCTCTCTTTCTTCATGCCCTACCCTCTCTCTCTTCCTCCCTCTGGGCTCAAGGAGTGTCTAGTGCTCTGTGTCCCGAGAAGCCTTTAAGAATCTTCTTAAGAAAAATTCACTTTGTCCTCCTCTCTTAGTCTGGGTGGGTCCACACTTCAACCAATCCTCTCTGAAGAACTTCCTCCTGTTTCAAAAATTCAACAAGTGATTCCTTTCCATTAAACTTTGATCTGCTGGCTATGGATGAACCCCATTTCCTTTGGTCTGGTTTTCTCTGGTATGAGGGTGGGGAGGCTGTAGAGATTGCTGGGGGGGAGTGGGGAACTCCCAAAGAAGAAGCAGTCTTGGAGCAGACGTCAGTGATGCTAGGTACTTTGCTGGGGATCACAGGCATGAACAAGGCAGGGCCTGCTAGGAAGGGGCACACTTTGCTGGAATCGTACCACCTCTCCACCTGCTTCCCTATGCCCTTACAGCTTTCATCCAAAGCCGTGGAGGTGGGGATGTGATGGCAGCCCCTTTGCAACTGTATTCTCATCCTCCTGGAGGAAGGGGACAGGGACACACAGCCTGACTAGGGAAAGTCCTGAGATGGTACCGACAGGAGCCCAGGCCTGGGAAAGCGGGCAGTGGGGGTCCTGGGGGAGGGGCTCCTGGATGGAGCTCTTGGCAATCTGAGCTGGTTGGGACTCAGAGGCAGGGTCCCTTCCAACCTGCAGGGTGGCTGCTAGCTCAGAGCGTCCTCAGGCCCGGAATTAACCGTAGAAAGGTCCAGGCTGGGGAGTCGGGGGTGCGCCAGGGTCAGAGGTTGGCCATGCGTTGGGACAGCTGGTTCGGTTGTGTTGTGTCCCATGAGCCTGCCCCCACCCACGGATGTTTCTGCATCAGGCCTAGAAGCCGGTGGCCTCTGTTTAAGTTAATCACTTTGTACTCTGGGGAGCAATCTGGGAATTGGAGTGAGGGCTGGAGGGGATCCGCACACGCGCGCACAGACCGCTCGCACACTCACTGCAGCCCGCAGTACAATGCTGCCGCCACCGCCCAGGCTCCTCCGCTGCCTCGCCCTCCTCGCAGGTGGACGCCCGGCGCCTGGCACCGCCTCCGCCCTGTCCGGACCCGCCTCTCCAGCACGGCTCCGGGAGCCCCCGAAGTTGCTGGGGTGCTTGCGCCCGCACCCAGCCCGCCTGGGAAGCCGGCAGGCGGCGGCTATCACGCCTGGGGGGAGGGAGGAGAGAGGGAGTCGCTGGAGGAAGTCCCTGAGGGTGGAAGCGCCCGGCCGTCGCCAGCGCCGCCCGCGCCTCCAGCAGGGACTTCCGGGGAGATGGAGCCACGTCGGGGCCGCGCCGCCCGGACCCCTCCGCGCTCCTCCTGCTAGAGGGGGTGGGACACTGGGGCTGCTCCTGCGGAGCTGAGAATCCCGGACACCCCGGTCCAGGACTCTCGCCTTTCGTCTTAACTCCTCCAACTCGGTGCCCAAAGCGCCAGTTCTTCTCTCCGACCCTCGCGCCGCAGGCACCCACCCTTAGGGTCAACATGACTCGGCTGAGCTGGTGCTTCTCCTGCGTGATCCGATGGGGCAAGTACCTCTTCTCCTGCCTCTTGCCCCTGCGCTTCTGCCTCCGCAGACAGGTAAATAGCCATCTGCTCACCTGGCACCTGCCCCACCCCTCCCCGACAGGCCTCCCCTGGCCTCAGCCTTCTGGGTGTCCATAATGTGACCCTCTTGCCTCCTAGGGACACACAGTAGCCTTTGACTGCTCTCCTTAGGGTTTGTGGATTCTGGGAAGCCCCACGCATGCGACAGATCCACAGGGGGAGCGGCTGACCCTCCCCCAGCACATAGGCCTGGCATCATGGATTTGGGGCAGAGGTCTATGGATAACCTGGAAGTCTGAGATTTGGGTACAGAGCAATGTTTCTGGGAAGTTAAGCATCTCTCCCAAGTTTCTGTGTGAAATGTCTCTCCCTTCCCTCCTGTGGGCTCAGAGGGCCCAGAGTTAAGGCTGATAGTAACAGAGATGGAAACGGGGAATGGAACAGCTGGTAGACTTCAGGAGGGATTTCCATCTATTTAGAGGGGCGGAGGGACCAGGGAAGTGGACAGGGAGAGGAGGGCCAGGGGACACCTGGGATGGGGGCCAGAAGCTGGCCTATTGGAGGGGTGAGGGGTCTGGTGGGATATGCAATGCTGGGGCCGGGGAGTGGGGGGCGGTGGTTAGGAAGGGATTGAGATCTGGTTGAATTTCTTTCTCCCTGGGATTTTTTTAAAGATTTATTTATTTATGCATACAAGAGCCAGGGTGTAGGACAGAGGTGTGGGGGTGGGGGGGCGGGGGGGCGGGGTGAGAAGATTCACCAGAGACCGAGTGGGGAGCAGAACAGGCAGATCTACTGAAATACACTGCTGAGGGGTGCAGTGGGCGAGACAGGAGAGGTCTGCTGCGCCATGTGGGAAGCTCCCTGGCTGGGATTGAACTCATGCTGCAGTGGTTGCCAATAGCTGTAGAGTGCTAAGACTTAACCCCTGTGCCACCAGGGAGGCCCTCTCCCTGGGTTTTTTCCAGAGAAGATATCCTTGGTTGTGCCTTGGGGGGCAGAAAGGGGTAGAAGGGTAGAAGAGGGGACTTTGCTGGATGGTAGATTAGGAAACTGCAAAAACTGCATGAAATTCCCAATTTAGAGGGACAGAAAGAACCTGAAGAGCGTCACCTGCAGAAGTTTCCGGTGAAAGGAATCATCTCAAGGACGGGGGGCAGGGCATCCTGTGATGGGGGCCTGGCCTTCTGATCCATTCTCCATTTCTTTAGAGAACCAGAGGGACCCCTGTCACATGGGTTGAGGAGGGCTCAGTACACCATAGTGGTTAAGAGTGTCAGCCATAGAACCAGTCTGCTTGGCTTTCAATTCTGGTTCTACTGTTTACTAGCTGTGGATCTTGAGCACATTACTTAATCTGCCTGTTCCTTAGTTTTCCCATGTATAAAATGGGGATAATAAAATACCTATATCATTGGGTTATGGTGAGGATTAAATGAGGTAATGCATTTAAAGTGTTTATGCAAGTGCCTACTCCATAGAAGGTATGCAATAAAAATAAGGGCTATTATCTTTAGTATTTTCATGCCTTTCCAGCAGGGACCTCTTCCTTGTTGAGTTTCAGGTCGATTAGACCCAGGGTGAGGGGCTGAAGGACTTTCCTGGTATCCATGTGGATGGGAAGAATCCTTCCACACCATAAGGAGCTTGAATGTTCAGTTCCTCCCACCAGGTGCTGCCTCTGGGCCTCAGTTTCCCTCTCTGACACTCTGCAGTGGGGAAAGGTGCCAGCAGGCTCCCGCCCCAGGCACCCAAGGTGTGCTTTGAAATCATCTAGCAAAGTCCCTGGGGATTGGCTGGGACGCAGGCACTGCAGCTGTGGACCTTGGGCCAGAGCCCCATCCGCAACCCAGTGGGTTCTGAGTTTGGATGCTGCAGAATCTGGGTTTTTGGATTTGGGAAAAGGCACCCTGCAGTGGGAAATGGCCAGCCAGGACCAGGTCAGTCCGACCCCAGGTCGCTTAGCAGTCAACCCCCCTCCTCACTTGCAGAGTAGAGGATGATCTAACCTCCTCCTGGGCCAGGACTTGACCCGGGTGGGGGTGAGGGCTGGATGAGCAGCTGTAGCTGCCTCCCTCCAGCCCCTGAGTCAGGCAGGAAATTAGAGCTGGGGAAGAGATCAAGATCACGACTTGAGCTCTGGGAAGGATTTTATTAAAAATTGTTGGAATTGGGCCCAGAAATGTCCCCACCCAGGGTGCTGGTGGAGGGGAGGCAGGGGAGGTGAACGTGACTGATTCTCTTTCCTGGGTCAGCTGGGGAAACTGAGGCTCAGACTGGGCATGCTTGGAATCTCATCTTCCTACTCTAGATTTTTGGAGTACAAGGGGGTGACCTCAATCTCATACTAGAGGGATGATGGGCTTGGGAGTAGGAGGGCTGGGGGCAGGACCGTAGGGTTCATGGGTGGGCTATGCGAGGAGAGCCCCATGCTCCAGGTTGATGGGTCTCATGCCAGGGCTTGTGAGCAGTGCATGGACGGGACTTCGACCTCCGCTCTCCCGTGGCTGCACCCCAGGCAGTGAGCATCCTGCACAGTGACGTGTAGGGTTTCTGTTTGGACTCGGATCATTTCAGAATCAAAGACTGAGTGTGTATGGGGTGGGGGCAGAATGAGGTAGCATGGCTTACTTGAAAGGAGGACCTATGGCAGCAGTGGGCAGTCCCTGTCCTCACCTAGATCCAGCCCAGACCCCAGGGCTTACTAAGACTGAGGTTTTCTCTTCTTAGCTCTTTTAGAGCAACTAGGGAGCCAGTCAGTCTTATCTTGCCCCAAGTGGCAACACTGTCCTTGGCTTCTCTGCATACGTCTTCCTCCTTACCCTCTATCCCCCCCAAACCAGGGCTGAAGCAGCTGACCCTCTTCCCGGGAGTATAATGCAGTCCTTGGATAAGGCATGGGGAGAACAGCTAATACATCACCTCAATATGGGACTATCACCTCTTGTCCTGGGTGACTGTATTGCTATAGGAGCAACAGGAAAATTCTTGATCCCTGAGAGCTCTGAAACCAGATACCATAGACTGCATTCTCACACAGACTTGCTCTGTGACTGAGCAAGTTGCTTAACTTTTCTGGTCTTGCACTTATAAAATGAGAGCTGGCAGGAGGCTTAAATGCGATTCTACAGTTAAGTACCTGGCTAGTTAATATTGATCTTTCCTAGGGTGGGGGATGGAATGGCAGAGTTTCAGGGCACCAAAAAGTAAAGATCCCGTTGCTTTGGTGTCAGATTCCAGTATCTTATGTCTTACATTTTTGGGCTCTGCAGTGGGATGATGGTGGGGGACGCAATGCTAGCTCTGTACCCACCTGTGTGATACAAGATCCCCGGGCCCCAATGGGAGGAGGACTGTGTATTTGCTGCCCCGGTGGGTAAGGCAGTGGACTGCAGGGTTGGGAGCAAGAAGCTGCGAGGATGATTATGGTCTTATAGTGACTGGACAGCAGAGTGCTTAGGAAAAATCTGGAAGCTGGGCACTCCTCCTGACTACTCTGTGAGCTCAGGTAGGTGACACCTTGCGTCCCTGTGTTGCGGTGTTGTCATCTATTAGACAAGGGGGCTAGATTAGGTGAGGGGTGCCCTATGGGCCAAATCTTCCCAGTAGACACTTGTACTTTGGCCGCTAGAATGGCTAAAAAAGGTCAACATTTCAAAATTTGCCTTGTTTTTCATATTTTGTATGAAAGTTTCTTTAGTAATATAAATTTGGGGCTTCTCTTGACAGATCAAAAGATGTAGCAATGTGGGCTCCTGCTGCTGCTGCAAGGATCTGGGGCTGAGGATGGGGTTTTCCCTTACTGGGGCCTGCCCTCACCAGGTCCCCCCCTCCAGCCCTTTGCGTCTCCCTCTAACTGAACTGCTGTCAGGCCCAAAGGCTCTGACATAACCCCCCCAGACAGGCTGAACTGCAAGGTCTTTGGATTCTGTGATCAACATGGCCCAGGGAAGGCTCCATGCCTTGAGAAGAGAAGGCTAGACAAGAGGAAGAACTTTCTGATGGCTGCATGTCAAAGGGTAGGAGAAGTGGGTTGGAGGAAACTGGGGCCTTACTGGAAAAGTTTGTGGCATATGGAAGGGGGAGCAGGACGAGAACTTTGAGAACATTTTGTAGGTGGGGAAACGGAGGCCGAGAGGGGACAACGTTAAGCTCAGGCTTATAAGGTCCGTTTATTTCATTCCTGCCCACACTTCTTCCCGCTGCTCAGCTCATCCTGCCTTGGGGCCCTGCAGTCCCCACTGTTTTTTCAGTTGGCTGCTGCACCAGGGGGTGGTGAGCTGGAAGGGCCTCTGCAGCAGAGAGGAGAGCACAGTTAATCACCAACTACTGCAGAAAGAGTGTGGGGGCAAGGGGACAGGGGCCTGGGCCTGGGGGAGCTGGGCACAGGGCCGTATTAGGTTCTGGGGCTGCTGGTATCTCAGCGCAGAAACTCCGCCAGCCCACTGGCGTGTTCCTGTGTCTGCTGTGTATGAGACTCTGGTCCAGGCCCTGGGCACAGATCAGGATGAGCAAAACCAGTCTGGCTTCGGGATACTGCAGCTTGGGAGAGGTCAGAGGTTGGGGTGGCAGGAAGAGAGATGGCTGCTAAAGGCAGGTGGGCATTATGGGCGCATGCAAAGGTGTGCAGGAAAGATGTGCCCACGGGCCCACTCATGGGGGCCAGGCCAAGAGAGAGGAAGGTTTGGGAAGTGGGTAGTAGATGCTAAGAAAATGGGTTAGGATCCACTGATTGGTAGACTGGTGCATTGTTCATGTGTGACACCTGCTGCATGCTAAGCTCTGGGGATTCCAAAACTCAGGACAGGGCATCATCCTGCTTGTATGGGCAATGGAGGGACACTGGGCTGTGGAGGATGATTAGTGGGTAACAAGCCTGCAATGGGGTCACCACAGAAGGTTAGACAGCTCAGGTAGCAGAACTGAACCTTCAACAGGGAAGATCGTGGCTGGTAGCAGGAAAGCCTTCCCACAGGCTTGGAAAAGAGGGATGGGGCATTCTTGAGGGGGACCCCACAAAGGCCCTCTGCACCCATTTTTAGTCCCAGCTGAGGACACTAGGAAGGGAGTCATTTAGGGGCCAGGGGGCCCCCTTGGGCTGCGTGGGAGGCCCGGCAAGTGTCAGTGGGACTTGGTCTTCAGTCTTGTTTCCTGGCATTTCTAGGAAGCTGCAAGGTGATTTCTCAGAACTCCCAAGATAGCTGCTGGAGGCACATCTTCCAGTGACGGCAGCAAGGGGCTGCGGGCATGCAGGGGGGAGGGGGAGAGTGGGCACTGGTGTGTCAGGGCTTAGCTGACAGGCTGGCTGAGCCTTTGAAATTGTGGGGTGGCTGGTAGGACTCACGATGGTGGCTAGGGGTGGGCTCAGGGCTCTCAGAGAGGCCCCTTGAAGGCCACGCCTCTCTATTTGCTCACCCTAGGCGCCTGCCAGCCCAGCGGAGAGGGGGTGTGCAGGAGCCGTGTAGGTGCAGGTTCCCCATGCTGGCTGCAGGGACACATGGAACACGGGTTCATTTCAGTATTTGGTTGTTAGTTGAGGCCCAACAAGCTTGGGCTGGGGCACAGTGAGTCTGGCAGGGGATGCAGGATAGGGGCAGACCCTGGCCAGCCCCAGAGCTCTGCAGAAGGAGAGCTGTGGACAGGGGCCCTGACTCCTTCCCTGTCTCATTCACCGGAACAGGCTTTTAACTCAGGCACCTGCTCCAGAAAGGATAGAGTTAGACAGCTGTGCCCCCCTCAGGGCCTGCCCTGACTGCTCAGAATCAACAGACAACAGTGTTTGTTCCTTGTGCAGTGCTCAGTCTGTACCTCCTCGCGTGGCAGTCCTTTCCTCGATGCCGGGTGTGTGTTCCCCTCTCATCCTGGGATTCCCTAGGTCTTGCCTGGACGGTGCGCTGGACACCCAGCTGGGCATGGCCACCTGCAGGGAGAGGTCTGTTTTAGAGGCTGAACACGGGGATTGTAGGGTGTGTGGTGGGGAATTTGTACCCCTTTGCGCGCATGGCCCCGGGACATGCACAGCACCTTCACGTGTGCATAGGATCACAGGAAGGGTGATCTTGCCAGATTACTCAATCTGAGAAAATGGTCTCAGAGTGTCTACATTGGGTGGGGCCCTGTCCTGGCTATTTGTGTGTTTATGTGAGTTGGACCGTGTGTCCTGGTGTGTGTGGCTACAGAAGGGGGTGGGGCTGAGCCTTCTTTTCCTCCCCTGGAAGGCTCCAAAAAAGCAGAGATGGTGATTCACCAGCCCCACCCACCCTCACTGGGTCCAGCCACAGCCAGAGCTCAAAGAGGAAAGTTTTTTGGGGGGGGACGAGGTGGGGGGAGAATTGAGACCATGAGGGCTTGGCAAGGACTTTACTGGAACCCCCTGCAGTGTTCCCTGGTGATCTGTTTGGATTTGGTACCCCTCTTCCTCCCACCATCTAGACTCCACAAATTCTTGTCCCTGGGCAAAGCTGGGGGAGAGAGGAGGGGAAGCCAGACTGGGCTGGGGGACAAAGCGGGGAGAAGGGGGCGGGTGGAAAGATGGGAGGTGAAAACTGGGCCCAGGGAGGGGGCAGGGGAGGCGGAGGAGGAAGTGGGGAAATGCAAACCAAATGTTGGCCCAGGGTACAGTCAAGAAAAACAGACTCTCGCGGGAGCCTGGAGTGGAGCTCCCTTTAGGAAGGGCAGGAAGGGCTGGGACAGATGTTTGGAGAAAAGAAAGAAAAAAAAAAATCGGAAAAAATTGGAATGAAATCTCTAGCCTGGGGGCAGGGCCATTCTCCCCAAGTCTCAGGCCTGGTTCCTCTTGTGTTTGGACCTGCCGTTTGGTGTGTGCGAATGAGTGTGTTCCGGGGGGCATGCATTGGGGGGTGGGAGGGTGTGCGGGTGTACTTGGGGATGGAGGGAGGGGCAGGAAACCCCAGAATGCAGACTGTGCTGTCCTGTGTCTCTCTGTCCACCGGTGGTCGGGGTGGGAGGCCTGCTGTGAGGAGCTCAGACTCCAGGGGGCCAGTGCTAGATCAGGAGGTAGGGGGAGCCTTGGTGGCTCTTGGGGCCTGTGTGTCTGGGGTAGGGTGTA
>PVIJ01021768.1:7730-17815 GCA_004024925.1 Scalopus aquaticus
CTGCAGATGCTTCCTGGAGCCAGGACAGACTCAGGGCAGTCACCAGAGGACAGGAGCAGGGTGGATGTAGGACCTGGCTTTGGGCTTGCCCCAGGAGCCTGCTTAGCTAGTGGAGCCCAGCAAGGCGGAGGCCCCTCCCTGATGTTATACCTCTGCTTCCTTCCCCTGAAACTTCATTCCTCTCTTCAAGCCATATTAGATATTATTCCGCTTCAAGCTCTTGTCCACTTCCCCTCCTGCAGGAAGCCTTCCCTGATTACCTAGTCCTGCCCTATACCTCCATGACTTAAGAGCACGTGCAGGACAGCATTCTCAGGGCAGTAGGATATTTGGGCACCAAAAGTGGGGAGGACTGCGCAGTGGGGAGAGGGAAGGATTAGTTTTAGAAGAAGAGGATGGCATAGTTAAGTGAATGCATCAGGCTACCTCTTCTCAACAGTTATCCCTCCTTTAGGAAAAGGACTGAAAAGCAGAAGCTGGAGGCGGAGTCCAGTGAAGCCCTGGTCCAGCAGGGGTGTGAGTGGTAGGTGAGGAGGAGAGTGGGGGAGGGACAACAAGCGCGGAGCTACACGTAAAGGAGATTAGCCAGGCAGTGGGACGACCTGGACTCTGAGGCCCACTCAGCCACTAACTTGCTGTGTGTCCTGAGGAAAGTCATGTCTGGTTCAGCTTCTGCCAGTTCCCTACTCTATTCACCAGAAGCAAGCCTGAGCACAGAGATGAGATTCCTTCCAGTTTCAAACTTCTGTGGGTCCATCTGCATATAGTCCCATCCCACATCCAAACTCAGTGACTGCTCCCCAAAAGGGAATGGGAGATATCATGGCCAAAGGAGTCTCGGATTCATAGCCAAGGGAGGGCAGAAAGGAAATTTGGGACAGTGGACAATTATCCTGGATAATTACTGGAAAGTGAAAATCAAGCTGCTAGTCTCTTAAACTTCACAGGAGGATCAAAAAGATAGTCCCAGAGGCTGGGGTGTTGGGTTCCAAAGGTGGGAGTCTGCCACCACTCTGCCTGGTGTCTATCATCTTACAGGTCACTGAACTCCTCAACTCCCAGGCTCCTCTTCCCAGCTCACAATCCTGTGGTTCATAAAAACAACAACAACAAAAAAACACCCCACACCAGCCTGATGATGTTATCCAGGAGCCACAGCATGGCCTGGGTGAGAGGATAGTTATGCAGAGACTGAGGGGGAGGCCCAGAGAGCAGAGGGGTAAACCCTGGACGATCTTCCTGCAGCGCTGCATTGATCACATCTCATCGTGTCCCAGTAAATCCCCGTCCAAAAGCCTTTAATGACCACAGGGATTAAGTGAGAATCCAAAGCCCCCAACCACCCAGCCTCTAACCACATATGCCCCCTGACCAAAACCTCTACCCCTTCCCAAGTCAGTGTGTCCCCACCTCACCCTCTGCCAGCCTCCTGGACCCACAGCACCTCCGTGACATCTGCATTTCTTCCCCTGCCATCACTTCACTGAATCCAAAGACAACTGGACTTCTCCCATCCTACCCTTCCTAGGAAAATGTTCCCTGCCCACCAGGGCCCTTACTGAGCTGCTGCCTGGCCACAAGGTATGTGGCAGACTTTCTTCCTGCTGTCTCTCCTCCACACACAGCCCCACTAGGGCCTGAGGGTTCAGAGGGGCTGGGGTTCAGCAAACACTGGCTAAGTGGTCAAACTAGAACAGGCTCTCAGATGAGAAGGGATAGAGGGGGGTGAGGGAGAGTGAGGTTTAAGGGGAGGAAAGCAAAGGCCTCCAAGCACATCTGACGGGCTCTGGAAAATCATCTAGATTCTAAAAGGTAAACTCTTTATTCACTATCTGAAGCAAAGCACCCCACAAATGCACTGTTGAGCAAATCAACAAAAATGGTTTTCCCAGGCCTTCTGTGCAAAATAACTGATACCATTGATTTTGGTTTCTGAATTTAACTTGGGGATTTAAACGCAAGGGGGTGAGGACCACTGTGAACAGTGAAGTGAGGGCTGCCTGCTGCGGAAGGCCCATGAGGGTCTCTGCTGTGGGTCCAGTGTGGCCCGTGACTGCTCCCCACTCCCCTTGGGCCCCTAAGTGGAAGAACAGGCAGCAAAACAAAAGTTAATTCGTGTTCTCAATTTCAGTACTCTGAGACGCAGGAGCTGGCAAGTGAAACCTCAGGCCAGCCCAGCACAGCTGCAGAACCCATCTGAAGACCCCATGCTGGTCAAACTCTGAGACTGGACACATCCCACAGCCTGACTGAGGGACTCTGCCAAACTGCCAATTGGCTTTTGAAAAATCCTTCAGAGAATGAAAGGACTTCATCTCTGCTACCTCTGGGGAACCACCAGATCCAATCCAGCTTCACGGGCAACTGATGAAGCCAGGTGGAAACCAACCCAGAGTGACTCATTCAAGGTCACACAGTTAGTGCGGAGTCAATTCTCAATTCTCTAACTCAGGACCCATACCCAAAAGTCACCAGCCTCTCCATGTGAACAGAGGAAACAGAGGGGGAAAAAATAGCTGTTAAGGAAAGGCCTGAACCAGGCCCCGCTTGCTTCCCTCCCTCCCTCCAGTCTCCACACGCCCGAGTAGGGCAGGAAGTGCAGAAGAGGCTGGCAAAGGTGAAGAGGCTTCAGAAACAAAACCCCGGACCTTGGCATTCTTCCCTGCCACCTCCAACCAAAATGACGGCAGCACTGGCAATGACAGAGGCAAAGCAAAAACCATGGCACTGAAACCCTAGGGTCCAACCAACCCAAAGTAAACCTGCTGATTTGGGCAGAGACGGGCACCAATCGTGCAGAAGAACCTTAGTCTGGGGGCTGGAAGCTTTTTCCTATCCAAGGCCACGAAACAAATGCGCCAAGGATCACACATAAGCAATTTAATCTCATTTCTTTCTGTCTTAGAGGAAATGTGATATGTGCAACTTGCCTGAGTCTATAAACTGAAAGCTTATGGTAAGAGTACGAGGATGGAAGTGCAAGAAATGTTAAGCAGTAAATGTCAGGTTCACCTTTACTAACCAGAAGGCGGAAGGTGGGAAGCAATGGGATGAGAGAGCAGGTAGGATGGGGGAAGTGAGCGGGTGCTGGAAGGAAGGGGAGATGACTGGAGTAAGGAAGGGAGAGTGAAAGACAGAAAGTCAGTCAATGAGTCAAAAGGAGAAAGTCGCAGGTGCCATAGTCAGGCTTTACTTCCACTGTTCCGTTCTCTGCACCCGCATGTTGGTGGTAGAACTTAACCTGAATTTGTGGTTTTTAAAGCTCGAGTTGAGTTCATAATTATTCACAGATCTACTGCTGCTTTCATCACTAAGTACTGAAAAACAAAACAAAAAGCAAACACCTTATGACATTTAAGACTCCTGAAGCAGCACAGGAGGGGCGATGAAGAAAGACAATGTAAAAAGAACCTAGTGATTTCATTCTTCACCAGAAGCTCCAAAGGAGGCCCTGCCAAGGCAGCAAGCACCAGGCCATCGCAGGCCAAGGCGCCAGATGCAAGTGGGAGGGGCTCATGTTTCTGGGTCAGGGTCCCGAGAAACACTCAGCACGGACCCGACCAAACCTTAAGGTCTGAAACTTGAAGAACCTGAGGAAGGTCAGTGACCACTGACACCGGAAGAACAAAGGATGGAACTAGTGATGTTAAAGTCAGAGCTTCGGGAGACCCATAAGCTGTTTTTCTCCAACAGTGTAAACGTGTCATATGCAAATAGAAGTCCTTTGAGTACATTTAGAAGAACATCATTTCTTGTGCTTCTAGAACTAAGAGCAGTGTGCAGGAACTACGGAGGCAGGTTGTAGCCCAACATAACACACAGACGGTGTTAGGATGGCTCCGGCTGTCCCACAGAGGAATGGGCTGCTCTGAAAATCACTGAGCCTGGAGGCATATGAATCATAGGTCGCTGCTAAGTGACTGTCTACAATGAACTTTGCACATAAACATTTCTGAATGGTTATTAAATGAATTAATAATACTGTATGATGAAGCGCTGCAAAGAGATGAGCCTTGGGTCTTTTTACCTCTTAAAAGGCTATGCTCTGATTCTTTCCTCTTTGAAGGTACATTACTTGTTCAGGCCACAGGCCCGATTACTCAACAATATTCATAGTCTATTTTGGACACCCGTACTAGGCGTTAGGGATACAGCATTAATGAAAACCAGCACCCTGGTCTTGTGGGTTTGCATTCTTGTGGGGGGTGGGGAGATAATAAGCCAGTAAATATGCTACAATAAGTGCTATATAAATAAGTGACTAATAAATGCTATGAAAAAACCAAGAGAGGAAAGCAACAGTGACCAGGACACTACTTTAAAAAGGCCAAAGTAGGGCCTCCCTGGTGGTGCACGCGATGCGAGTTCGACGCCCGGCCAGGGAGAATCCCACATGGCATGGCAGACCTCTCCTGCCTCGCCCGCTGCTCCCCTCAGCAGTGTATTTCTGATCTGCCTGTTCTGCTCCCCACTCTGTCTCTGGTGAGCCCTCTCGCCACCCCATGCCTCTCGCCTGTACCGCAGCTTGTATGTATAAATAAATAAATCTTTAAAAATAAATAAATAAATAAATAAAAAGGCCAAAGTGCACTTTTAGCAGGGACGTGAAGCCAAGTGAGCACTGGGGGGACAGCTTTCCAGGAGAGGGAACTGTCAGGGCAACCATCCTGAGCGGGCAGCGTGCGTGGCCCTTTTGAGGAATAGCTAGGGTGACAGGCGGAAGCAGCAGAGTCTGTAGAAGGGAACAAAAGGGAAGGCAGTGGTGGTATGAGCACGGGGCGGGGAGAAGGTTGCTTCTGTCACCCCCCTACACACACACACACACACACACACACACACACACACACACACACACCCAGGACATTCTGTGCATAATTGGTGACAGGGTGGTGAAGTTTCCCAAGCAGTGGAAGACAGCATTGTTTGGACCTTACTAGCCCTAACATAACAGGGTAAGACCCGAGGTCAGATCCCAAGTCTGAGATTCCCCTTGCCTTCTTTCAAGGAAAAAAGGGATGGGACTTTCCTGAGGATTTTGTTTACCCCGTGTTTCCAGTGAAAATGGGCTTAGGCTACCCCCTGGGAAATAACTTCCAAGAGATTGTTTCGATTCTGAGAGTTTGGGCACAACTCTGGCAGTCAGAAAATCTGGTTTGGTTCCAGCTTTCCCTCTTAGGCACTGTATGGCTTTGGACAAGACTTCCCCAAGACTCAACTTCCTCATGGGTAAAATGGGAAAGACTCTCAAGTCTCTGTGGCACCAAACGAGGTAAGCCATACTGTCCTGGAGGCTGTAGGGAAGGACTGCACCAGTAAGTGTCACCCAAAACTTCGCACCCCAAAGAGCAGAGACAAGGAGTCATGCAGCTCTAATTCCCCACACTGCCTTGCACTTAGGTCTCGATAAATGCCTGCTGAATTGAAAAGCATTAAAAATAACCTGGGAAAACACGCCACCATGTTTTCTTTTTATTAGACTGCAGCCCTACACCAGAATGCTCCAGAACAGTCTCTCTTCCCTGCAATTCTTCACTCTGAGAGAAGAGCCACCTGAGTCACATAAGGGCAGGGTGTTCAGAGGATGAACTCCCAGGAATACAGACAGGAACCAGGCCAGACACCTCTGCAAGAAGGCTACTTGCTCTGCACCACCCTGGTCTTTCTCAAACAGCCTGAGCTGATACAGATCCAGCCACCAGTGGAAAGAACTGCAGACCACCCCAAAACAAGGTCAGGGGGTCCTGGAAAAGCCCATGAAATATTCCACTCCAGATGAAGCTGCCTTGGTGTCGTCCCACCGCATCACAACAGACGAGGAGACCCAAGCCCAGATAAGCAGAATAACTGGCCCAGAGTCACTTGGTTACTTATAATTTCTTGAAAAGTAACACCTTCATCCTCATGGTTTTAAAACCAAAAAGTAGGGGATGGAAGAACACAGGGAATACGGTAATGGTTTACGGATGATAATGGTGGCGCGAGAACCATGGGGAAAATGATGTAAGGGGAAAAAAAAAAGTTTAAGATATGCAGTTAATTCTCCCCCCATCTGTCCTGTTTGTCTAGTTAGGCATTCCACATTAAGTATCCTGCCGGAGTGTATTGACACACACAAATTCAAAATCTTATTTTTTTCCTTTTTACCCAAAATTAGTATATTAGACACTAATCTTTGTTTCACCCTTGCTCATGGAATTTGTGTGATAATGCTTTGCACAAAAAGCTTCTTTCTTCTCTGCATTGTGTTCCATTGCGTGGATATACCATCATTTTTTCTTAACCAGTCCCTTAAAGGATGAGTATTTGGGTCACTTCCAGTTGGGTCTTTTGCTATAGTAATTCCGCAATACAGAAAAGCTGGCACAGGTCATTTTGCACTTGCCCAGCTTATTCACCAAAGAGCTGGCATCAGATCCACTTCAGACCTACAGGGCAGCAGTCACTAAGCCCTGGGGTCCTGCAATCCAGTGGGCTCACCACCGTACCCATGTGTGCGGCTACTGCACGCACCCCCACTTGCCCAGCAGATTCTACTGAGAACTTACTGACTGCCGGTCTCCACATCAGGTGCAGGGAGCCAGCAATGAGGGGAATTTGCCTTCTGGCCCCGGTCTAGAGGGCCACGCAGAGGGACAGTTACACCACCCAGTGCCAGCTCAGTGTGCCTGGATGGCCATCAACCTCTGGGGACCGACCTGTCTGTCTGGAAAAGGGTAGCCAAACTTGGGGACGTTCTAAAGGATCAAAAAGTAATGTCTGCCAAGATCCTGGCGTGATGCAAGGCTCTGAGGAGGGGCTCCTGCCGCAGGAGTCTTGCTGATGCTTTCCTGGCATCGCCAGGCCCATTTCACAACCACCAGGACTCCCCTCTCACAGAAAGAGGGAAAATACTGCGGCTTCATTTAAGAGGCAGCACCTAAGCGCCAAATTATGCCTTAGCTTGACTTAAATTGGAAAACGATGGGGTCTTGTCCTTTCCAGATCTTCTACTTCTTTCAGGCACCTCAGTAGTTTCTCCTCTGTGTGCACAAGCCCTCCTGTCTGAAGCACCTCGGAGTCGTCAGGGGAAGCCCAGACACAGCTAGGAATACCCTGGCATAGAAAGGCTAGGGCAGCACATCGAAAATTCATTTTCCTGGGATGCCCCGGACAGGATGAAATAATCATTTGAAGGGAAAAAATTTGAGGAAAGCCATTCAGTTCATTTACTTCTATATGTGTTCTATTTCATGATAAACATTTAAAAAAACCAAATTTTGGCATGATGGTTTGTTTTCATAGGAAAACAAATGCAGCTCATTTTATGGTAGAGAAAAGAAATAGAACCAGGCATGGATGTTTTCATATTGTCAGCAGTCCCAAAGTGGCTGGAAGGAGGCAGGAGGTCAAAGTCAAGGCTGGATGTTCTGGGCACAGCTTATGAAGTCCGTGACCTGACCTGGCCCCCACGCGCAGCTCCTCACTGCGGTTACCTGGAGCTGGCCACTTAACTAGCTTCTGAGTCTCAGTTCCCTCATCTGTTAAAATGGGAAAATCCCACTCATTTTGTAGTATTTCTGTACAGATTAAATAAGAATATGGTACCTGGCGAAAAGATGTTCAACAGTTAAAACAAAGACACTACTTTTCTCAAAATTTAATAAAAAGATGAAAATCTAGTGCCTTCCCTTTAGAAGCTCAAAGTAGAACAGTAGGCATCAAATTATCAAATTATCCAGCCCCCATTAATACTGGGGAGCCATTTTCCTAACAGGCTAATTAATGAAGTCTTACTTCACCAGAAGCTCCTTTCATTTCAAATTCAAGCAGGACACTGCTTCCAGATGAAAGCTATCAGCCAATTAAGGCTCATCCTGGTCCTTGGGAGAGGCTGGTGGGGGCTGGATTTGAGACCTCTGACTTTCTGTGGGGCTTTCCCCCCTAAAATAAGTCCTGCTCTAGCATCTGTGGTCCAAGGCCGTCAGCTTGGGTCACCCTAGTCTACTCAAAGGCACCTGAATCTCTAAACTAGGCTAGGAGGACCTAAAAGGTCAGGATGAAATCCAAATCTTGGAGTATCCAAGACACTGCTATTTCAAAAGACCAGTAGGAATCCCACTGTGATATTGCAGCAAGAGCTGGTGGTTGACAAAACTGCTACATCTCTGCCCAGGCAGGAAAAGACCAACTCCAGGTGGTTAGCTCTTGCCTAGAGGGTTGACTGGAGGGTTACAGACATGTTTGAAAATTTCTGCCCCCTCCCCCCAATACACCCAGCCCCAAATCAGAAAATAAATCTGTTACTGTTAACAAAGTTAATGTAAAAGTATAAATCGTTCAAAGCATGACTCGAGTGGATAATAAAACACATTCTGGGATAAAAAGGCAGATGGTCAGTTGGTCTGGGAGATGTGTAAGGTTGGCCTGAACAAAATACTACCAGCCAGTTACGTCTGTCCTTTTGTATCATCTCATTTTTCTTACTAATCATTACCTTATGAATTCACATCTTAACCTGATCATCAGCAAGCTGACCTGTAGGTGCTCCCAGATAGATATTCCCAGGGTCTGGCTCACGGGGGCCTCAAGTCTTGTGTCAGTTAGTCAAGCATCTGCTCCAAGGGCACCTCTCAGAGAGGCCTGCCTATCCTTTAGCACAGCTTTGCCTTCTCAGAACCTAGCACACTTGCAGTCATGCTTTTATTTGGTTTACTGAGTTTCCCCTATGAAATGGAAGGCCCATGTGGGCGGCACAGATGACAGGCTTGTCTAGTTCACAGCAAGCCTAGAACAGAACCCGGCATGAAGCAGGCAATCAATAAGCGAACATTTATGACCTTTGCATGGCATTTTCTACTTGTAGGAATCTTCCTCAGAACTCTAGATAACGTTAGACATCGGCTGGCAAAGTGCAGCATGTCATCAGGGACATCTGTGGCCATCACAAGCCTCCTGGGTCAGCAAGGAAACAGCCCGATTCAAGCTTGGTGGCCAGAGCAGTGGGCACCCTTCAGACCAGGATCCAGATCTTGCTGGAGTCTACGGCCACTGGCCAAACTCATAGGTACATTTTCACTTCCACATCTGACCCGCTCCTGTAGCCACTACTGATGGTGACCACATTGGCCGCTGGACCTGAGGGAAGGCTCCTGTGTGCCTACGGAGGCCAAAAGCCTGCCCCGAACCAAACACCTGGCTGCTAGACCTGTTCCTCTAGGTCCTCCCCAAATATCAGCCTTGGAGGACCCCACTCTAGAAGCCTCCTCAGACTCAAGACCACACCTAAACATATAGACACAGCAGCTCTCTTATCCAAGACACATAAAGGCATGTCTGCAACACAGTGCTAACTAGATGGGGACTGGAGCAGAGCCACTCATTACGCATGGCCGCAGGCCAGCCTCTGCAAAGGCCTGCCAGAGACTTCTGGGGAGCTTTACTGAAGTTCTGCCCACTCTTCTCGGTAACACCCAGGGTCCCAAATCTCCATGGGGATGGGGAGAGCACAGGGGTAGGGGGATGCCTTAGGAGACTGCAAAGACCAGTTCAGGCCCTCTGTATGGAACAGGACCAGGTGCCAGAACAGAACTAGCTGTCCTGGAGACTGCCAGGCAGGAGACCACATGACATCACCACAGGCTCCCTGGTACACTCAGCTGCAGGGGAGCTGTGCTGGGCTCCGCAAACCCTCCACACTGCTCTCTGGCAGGGGAAGTAGGGACACTGACCAACCCACCAGAAAGGCAGGCCACAAGCACACACCCTAACACGGAGCCATCAGAATTAGCTGATTCTGAAGCTGCATGACCTGAAGTTCTTGGGATTTCTTTACATCATCTGAATAGTTTGTTCCCTTTCTTCCCACAAATGGAGATTCCCAGGGAAGCAGTTCTCAAGAGCTGTTTGAATAAGAGATAAAGAGCTGGAGGGGGCAGACTGGTGTCCTGCAGGAAGAGAGGAGAGGCAAGAGGGGCAAACAGTATAGAGCAACTAACTGCTACCCCACAGATGGGGAAGGACCCAGGCCAGCGGATGTCCCCATGTCACTTCAGCTTTGCAACAAAAGACAAAGGCTCTCTTCCTGGCCTGCCCACCCCCCCCCCCCC